>OVAU01000856.1:0-17420 GCA_900406315.1 Biscutella laevigata subsp. laevigata
TTTTCATGAAAAGTTGCAATCTCGTGTTTTTCTCAAAAAGTAGCACTCCCGCGTTTTGCCGAAAAATTATAATCCCGTATTTTTGGAGAAAACTTGATTTCAAAAAATTTGAGATGCAGATGCAGCATCCAGATGCAGCATACAGATATTACATTCTACAGCATCTCAAATATCTAGAAATTTGAGATGTGCATCCAGATGCAAATCAAAAAGGACAACGAAAAACATCTCATGCATTTGCATCCAGATGCACAAACGAACCGGCCCTACATTGTATCTTTGTAGAAATTTGATGGTTTGTCAAGAGAGATTGAAGTGACGATGAAGCCAAAAGTGAGAAACATTCTCATGGCTCATAAAAACGGAGACATTGAGAGGATCCGTCTCATTCATTTGCTAATTAACCTCGGAATCGCATATCATTTTGAAACCGAGATTGAAGAGATTCTTAACCAAGCTTTTGAGAATATAGAGAACATAATAGCAGGCAATGAAGATGATTTGGAAACAATATCCACCATGTTTGAGGTTTTTAGGCTACGCGGTTACTATGTCTTGTGGTACGATTTGTTAACATTTATAAGCTTCTGACTAAAAGACAATTGACAATCAGTGGATAAATTTCTACGATTACCATTGCTTACCTTGATACATATTGACATATATAATTTTGCTTTTGGCTTCATTGTAGATGCTTTCACTAGATTTAAAGGTGAAGATGGGAAGTTTAATTAAGGAAACTTTAGCCGAGGATATCAGAGGAATACTACAGTTGTACGAAGCTGCTCATCTCGGGACACCTTCTGAAGATATAATGGACGAAGCACTGAGTTTTACGAGGCATCACTTACAGTCGTTGACAGCTCTTAGTCCCCATCTCTCAAAGCATATACAAAACTCACTGTGTAGAGCTCCATATCATAACTTGGAAATACTAGCTGCAAGAGAATACATCTCTTTCTACGATCAAGAAGAAAATCACAACAGAGACGCTTCTCAAGTTTGCGAAGCTCAACTTCAACTATTGCCAGCTACATTACATGCAAGAGCTAAAAGATCTGACCAAGTACGTTTCTGGTATACTTCACTTCTTCAATCTTGATATGAATATTTCATGTTTATTGCAGATGGTGGAAGGAGCTAGATCTTGCATCAAAGTTACCTTACATCAGAGACAGAATTGTAGAGGTCTATTTCGGAGCACTCACAATGTATTTCGAGCCTTGGGAGAATCATAGTCACTAAACATACAGCGATGGCGACTGTTTTAAATGACACGTGTGATGCATACGCCACTCTTCCCAAAGTTACAAGTCTCGTTTGTTCTTTAGCTTCTCCTTCTCTTTAATTGACTCCCTTTAACATATAAATGTTATTGATAAGGTGGGATCTTGGAGACACTGAAAAACTACCAAGCTGTATGGGAATCGTATTTCAAAGTGTGTTTGAAACTTTAGAAGAGATTGAACAAGAAATGAAACCACGAGGAAGATCACGTATCGTGCAAGTAAATGTAGATGAGGTGAGTCCTCCAAATTGAGATACCATAAAATTGTAGTCAAAACTGATTGCTTTGCATATAGATGAAGGATTTGGCAAAAGCATACTTGTCCATCTCAAAATGGGCACGTGCAAGTCACGTACCAACATTTGAGGAGTACATGGAGATTGGAATGAGGACGTCAATGGATAAATTTGCAGCTTATAGCTTTATCACAATGGAAGATTGTGATGAGAATCAAGCAAGCGAGTGGTACAATTCTAAACCCAAAATGCGGGAAGCTTTGAATGGTGTGTTTCGTCTTATGAACGATATAACAACCTACGAGGTAACTTATACAAAATCATGAGAATAAAACAACACATGTCCGTGTATCTCTTCTTTGAATGTGGGTCTGTCCGTGTATCTCTTCTTTGAATCGTTTAGGATTATCCTTTGATGTGAAGCATAAAGAAGATGTGAAGATTGATGAAGATGTGAAGCTTGGAGATGTGAAGTTTGGAGAAGATGTTAAATTTAAAGAAGTGAAGCTTAGAGATACGAAGCTTGAAGAAGATGTGAAACTTGAAGAAGTGAAGCTTGGAGATATGAAGTTTGAAGAAGATGTGAAACTTGAAGAAGTGAAGCTTGGAGATGTGAAGCTTGAAGAAGATGTGAAGCTTGAAAAAGTGAGCCTCTTAAACTATCTCTGTGGAGTAAAGTTTATACAAATTTCCTTCCGTCGAGGCCGGGAGAGATCGTTTATACCATCCTCCATCATACAAATAATTAGAGAAAATTATTTAGTATTTATTAACTACACATTTATTTTTTTAAATATAGTTCTCTATAAAATTAAAATATCGTAACATTATAATTTAAAAACAAATCATCCCGCATATAATGTGGGTACAATTCTAGTTACAAAACAATAATGGAGGAGTTCTTGACGACAACGGCTGTTCCACGCCAGATTCTGGTGCGATGTCTCGATGTTTCGAGGCCCGTAGATCTTTTTTACCAGGACGATGATCGATTCACTATTAATCATGAAATGCTCAAAGAACTCTTAACTTCTTTGTTCATCCATCAAATTCCTCTTTTGTAATTCTCTGTTTCTTCACTGTTATCCTAATGCATGTTTAATGTCACTCTGGTGTCTTTCTTGATTCTTAACATCTTTAAACTGAGCCAAACTAAGAGAGTACACTTCTTTCTTCCGTGAAGGAAACTGTATTTATACCGTTTTTAGTGCATGGTCTTAGATTACTCTAAACTACAAAAATCGAAAAGTAAAAGAGTTATATCCAAAGCATTTCTTGCGGAATCCCTACCCGGATTACGGCATTGTCAAGTATCAGAACATAAAATACCGTTTCAAGATTTTATATGACGAGTTAATTATAGGGCTGTCAAATGGGCGGGCTGTCCATGGGCGATCCGTGTCCAAATTGATTTGGACATTTTGTGTCCATGACCAGATGGACAATGGACAAATATGGATTGGACATGAAATGTTCATGGACAAATATGGGCATGACCATATGGACAATGGGCGTCCAGTGGACATACAATTTTATGGCAAAATTAATTTGGGAATTTCACTTTTACACTTTACAACTAAAATCAGAGCTTATTTCCGTTTTCCGGGAAAACGAAGAATTTAGGTTGTCTAGGAAAAACACGGAAAAACGGGGTTCCGGTTTTCCGATAAAAACGTGAAGTTCTTGTTTTCGTTAAAAAAACACGGAATCCGATTTTTTCGGAAAAAAACTCGAAATCTCGGTTTTCCCGGAAAAAACACGGAATCTCGGTTTTCCCGAGAAAACGCGGAATTCCAGTTTTCTGGAAAAAACGCGGAATCCGAGTTATTTTGTTGAAAAAAACTCGAATTCTCGGTATTCCAGGAAAAACTTGAAATCTCGGGTTTCCCGGAAAAACGCGGAATCTCGGTTTTCCCGGAAAAAACGAAATTCCAGTTTTCTGGAAAAAAACGCGGAATCCGAGTTATTTTTTTGAAAAAACTCAAAATCTCGGTACTTCAGGAAAAAATGCAGAACTCTGGTTTTCTGAGAAAAACATGGAATTTCGGTTTTCCGAGAAAAACACGGAATTCTGGTTTTCCGATAAAAACGCGGAATTCTGGTTTTCCGAGAAGAACACGGAATTCCGGTTTTCCGAGAAGAACGCGGAATTCCGGTTTTTTGAGAAAAACTCGGAATTCCGGTTTTTCAAGAAGAACGAGGAATTCCAGTTTTTCAAGAAAAACGAAGAATTCCGGTTTTCCGTAAAAAACGAGGAATTCCGGTTTTCTGTAAAAACAAGGAATTCCGGTTTTCCGTAAAAAATGCGGAATCCGAGTTTTTCGTAAAAAACGCGGAATTCTGGTTTTCCAAAAACGCGGAATTCCGATTTTCCAATACGCGGAATTTTGGTTTTCTGAGAAAAACAAGGAATTCATGTTTTTATGTCATAACTTAAATCGACATATTTTATTATAAAACTTTTGGACAAAATTTCATAATTTTGGTAACTTATATTAAATCATGTGACATTAAGCTTTAAAATAAATTAATACATAATTAAAATTATGGACGTCCATGGGCAAGCCCATTTGGACATGGGCGCAAATGGGCATAGAGATAAATGGACCATAAAATTGTTGGACAAAAATGGACAGCCCATTTGACACCCCTAATTAATTATGAGCCTATATGCATCACAGATATAAGCAGAGAGATAGAATCAAACGTACATGATCAACAAATCGTGTAACAGAGCAAGGTGTAGCGTGATTACAAAACGCATAAAAGTATAAACACACATACATTAAACATACACAACTGTAGAAGAAAGAAAAAAAGCCACTAAGAAATTGAAGAAAGGAAAAGGTTTTTGATTGATGTGAGAGTATCGGGTTAGTCGTATCTTGAGGATGAACGTGAATCATATGATCTGTGTGAACCAAGAGACCTTTGTGAACCTGAAACGTTTGATCTTGGAATATGAAACTGAGAAGGATGATACTGAGGCTGTTGTTCCAGTGGCTGTCTGAGATACCTGCAGTTAGAAACCGTGATCTGTAAGGTTTGCGCCAGGGAGCTTAGATCTGGAAGACGCTTCAGGTTCTGACAGTCGTTGATCCTCAGGTTTCTTAGAGCATTCAGACCATAAATATGTTCGTTTGAGAGCTGAAGAGAGTACAGAGATGTGCAGTGATCGATTTCTAGCTTGTTGAGGTTGGGGAAATGGCCTAAAGGAAATGTAACAAGAGATTCACAGCTGCTTTTTATGCTTAGCATCTTAAGCTCTCTGTACTCGTTGTGGTCCGGCAGGAAATCTAAGAGACCGCATTTATGGATGTGAAGAGAGATCAGAGAAGGAAGGAAGGTCGGTAGATTCCCCTTTAGCTCTGGACATCTTAATATGAAAAGTTTCTTGAGAGAAGGGAACAAGTCTCCTTCTGCGACCCTTAAGATTAACCACTCTTTCCAATCCGGCAGGTTATCAAATCTCAAAGTCTCAAGGGATCTAAATGGCTGTTGGTCTCGACCACGCAGTGATAGATTCCTGCAGTAGAAACTGGAACCTATGCTTCCAAGCCCCGTCATTCTTGAAATGCAAAGTTCTTTGAGACCTGGTAGTTGACCAAGAGATGGCAAGTCGGAACAATTCTGACAATCGCTAAGGCGTATGCACACGATTCTAGAGAATGAAGGATCACTCAACCAATCTGGAAACCTACTTCCGTTGTATCTCTCAACAGCAAGCTTCTCGATATGACGATGTGGGCGTAACTTCTCAAAGACATCTGCTTCATTTTGCGTTCTGTGCGGATTCGTTTTGCTCTCTGAGCTACTAGGTCCAGTTCTCCAGACAAAATCTATCTCCTTAAGATGTTTTTTAACGTTTAAATTTGCTCCCGCAGCATCAGCAACATCGAAAACTCCTTGTAGCTCAACTATTCTAAGTTTTCCACGAAGTTCATGAAGCTCTCCAAGTTCACATATCCTTGCCCCATCACAAGCATTCACGAAAAAAGTTGTAAGAGTCTGGAGGCTATTCAATCTACCAAATCTTCGCGGCATTTGGTTTAGCTTCGTCCCAATCAGATCAAGATACCGCAAATTGATGAGGTTACAAATATCTGAAGGTAGCTCCTTCAGACTGGAACAGTAGGAGAGAAGTAGTGTCTGAAGGTTGTACATATAACAAAGGGATTTCGGAAGTTTCTCGAGTTCAGTGCGAGAGAGATCTAAGAACCGGGCATGGCTTAAGTTCCTGAAAAAATCTGTAGGTAGCCTTGCGATCTTGTAATGTGACAAAGATAAAACACGCAAGCAGGTAAACGTTGGAAGTAACTTCTCGCTGACCATTGTATCCAAACAACATGACCGAGAAGAATTTGTCAGGCTGAGTGGTAGAAAAGTTCTGAGAAATTTGACCTCACGAAGACCCTCAAAATCTATAGGCTCACCATAATTATCTCGCAGGTACGATAAGTATCTAGTCCTTTCTGAAATCTGAAGTTTGCATCCATCTTCAAACTTTGAGCTGAATTCTCCTGAAGCAAACTGAGACAGCTCATTGATGAAATCATGCATTATATATCTCGCCTTAGTCTTTTGAAAAAATGACCTTGATTCTAATTCGGAAAAGTACTCATCCCCTAGCTCTTCTTGATTCATACTGCTTCTTGTCTGGTTCAAGAAACCTTCTGCCATCCACAAAAGAACTACCGTTTTCTTCTCAAACGCATACCCTTTGGGAAATATCGAGCAATAGGCAAAGCATCGTTTCAAGTGAGCTGGAAGGTAATAATAGCTTACCCGTAAAACTGGAAGTAGGCTGCTCTTATCAGCTGGAAGATCCCAAATCCTGCTGCTTAGAACTCTCTCCCATTCTACGACTTTACCTTCAAAACGTAGAACACCACCGAGTGTTTTCACAGCCAGAGGTAGTCCGCGGCACTTCTGCACTATCCTTTCCGCAAGATCTCCAATGTCTCGACCCATGCACGGTTCTTTATTACCAAATACAGTTCTCATAAACAACGCCCAGCAATCTCCATGAGATAATGGCTGAAGGTTGTGTACATGGACAGAACACATCGTTGAGGCAACGCGTTGGCTTCGTGTTGTCACAAGAATCCGGCTCCCTCGATCAGCAGATATGAAGGGTTGGCGTAGAAGATCCCAATCCGCAAAATTCTCATTCCACAGATCATCTAGAACAAGCAGAAACCGTGAGCCTATTAACCCCTTCAATTTGACTTGAAGTACATCCAGGTCGGTGAATTCGCAAGGCCGGGAAGTAACAGATTCATAAATCTTTTTGGTGATCTTAAAAACGTCAAACTCCTCTGAGACGTGAGCCCAGACTCTAGTTCCAAAATGACTCTGAACACTATGATCGTTGTATAGGAGTTGTGAAAGTGTGGTTTTGCCAACCCCTCCAATTCCAACGATTGCAACAACGGCTATACCGTTATCTTTTTCATCCTCAGGAATCAAGAATCTCATTATCTCATCTTTATCATCATCTCTACCAAAAACTTCAGATTCGTCCACAAGAGACGTCGTTGGCAACCTTTGTTTGGGTATCATTGCAGTTATATCCTTCAAACCCAGGACATTTCTTTGTGAGGCTAGACGCTCGAGCCTTGTCGTGACCTTCGAAATCCTGGACTCCAAATCATCACTGTTCCCGTCAAGAAAATCTCCCAGGGATATTCTGCCACGAAGCTGTCTCAGCCTGTTGGAGGAAGAAGATTCAGCTCTTATGTTGAGGCGCAAAGCTTCTGTAGCAATATCATCTAGAGCATCTTCAGCATGGTAGACAACATCTCTCAGCTCATTGATCCATTTTCCCACCACCGGGTTAGTAATCTGCTTTTCCTCCGCATCAATAAGCACCGCGCTTATTGTCAACAACACAGTGTTGAGCCTCTCTAGTACATTCTCACTCAATTCTCGCCTCTTGAAGAAATTCTTCAAAGGTGCAGACATCAGCGTCTGGAAGAGAGCTTGTAAGAAAGCTGAGAGCACCATCTCTCCTACGATCATCTTGTCTGTCTTTGCACAAAGCTCTCTGGAAAAACACGACAAACAAGAGACAAACAAAATCAAGAAGTTGCAGTTTTATTTCTCAGGATGAATAACTTCACAGCAGGCTGTTTAATTGTTCAGTGTTTTTACCCTCAAATAATTTGATCCACAGGGGTCAATTCGCCATAACAATATACTGGCCAGATCAAAGATACTACATACTAAGAACTTACAAGGCAATTGGTCAAAGACTCTTTGGTATGATAAATAAACAAAGCTGTATTTTCCAGCGAAATTATTGAAGTTGACTTTATAAAATACATACCATGAATCACCAACTTAAGCCACCCCGAAAATGATTGGAAGTTGCCTGCATTTTCGTGTAGAAACTTGATCCTAGCCTGAAAAGCACGGAACTTCTGTGAAGAATGAATTAGTCAAAATCGTTTACTTGGATTAAAAAAACAGAGAAATTGTTGAATTGAATTGAGAGAATTCTCTGAAAATTCTGACTAGTTACAAGACAATTTAATAATAAGGTAAATTGCAACCTCTAATTAACAAAGTGTCATCTTCCACAAACAAACAAAATATTAAATTCTCGATTGATTCCCTCATGAGCTGGCACGAAAAGTCTTAAACTGTATGGGTCTACCAACTGAGAAGAAGTCAATTTTGCAAGCTAAGACAAGAAAATGTAATACCAGAAGTTAAATCAAGAGATGCACTTTTTTGGAGTCTTCGTAAATATTTAGTTAGACCTTAAATATTTTTGTCTTCTACAGGCTCAAGGCGTGAAGGCGCTACGGTGTCTTTCTAGAGCTCGATTGGCCTAAGCACAACCCAGATTAGACATGTAAATTGGGATGCATATTATGACCAAAACAATATTGTGAAAACATTATTTAGTTTATGTTTTTATGTCTGTTGTTAGTTAGAATGCAGAATTGAATTGGCTTCAATACCATCTGTCAAATCCTTGACCCATAATTTACAACAATTAGAGAAGATAAGAAAAAAAAAGAGATGGTGTGGTATATAAGAAAACTCACGTCATGTGCTATGTATTGGTTGGACCGAGGCATTGATAGGACCACTTCTACGCTAAACCTTGAAAGGAATATAAAACATTGGAATATTATGCAGCCAGACCCTTTTTGGTTCCCCGTCTGATCTTAATGCTGCACAGAGATCCTAAAGTTCAGACACAGAAGAACATAACATAAGAGAAGGAAGAAGAAGACGAAGAAGAAAGAAAAAATCTGCTTTGACAGATGTTTGGAAACGGGGAGTAGGAAGAAACAACAAAAGAAATAGACATTCAAACTGCAACAAGGAAAGAAAAAACTCAGGTCAGATTTACATTACTTTCCCCTTTAGTTTGTCTTCTTTTTCTTGAATGTGTCTCGTTGAATGCTCCATAGCAACTGCAAAGAAAATTTAATTAGTTTAAAACAGAGATGTAAATAACAATGTCAGGCAAAATGTCTGCGAACTTATGGATATCATGATCAAACGGAAGACTAAAATCTCCAAAATCTTAACATTATTGTCACTTGCTGCAGGGTAGCTGAGAAATTGCATAAGGATTAGCTAGTCAACAGCCCTTTTCCGCTTGCTTATTCTAATAACTGGTTTAGGCTTTTCTGGTGTAACTTGTTGCATCTCCTTGGCTCCAGCAAATTACGACGGCAAACATGGCAAATTCCTATTTATCAAATTGTGGGAACGTGATGGTTGAGCGGATTAATACTTCTAAAGAATTGGCTGAATTATGTAGAGGAAAGTCCTTGAGTGCATTGCTGAAGAGACTGAAGGTTACTTTGGTAACCGCAAACCCAGTGCTTGCAGATGCTGAGCACAGAGCAGAACATGTCCGGGAAATAAAACATTGGCTTATGGGAATCAAAGATGCCTTCTTCCAGGCAGAGGATATTCTTGATGAGTTACTAACAGAAGGTTTGAGAAGAAGAGTAGTAGCTGAAGCGGGAGGATTAGCAGGACTGTTCCAGAATCTCAATCCTGGTCATGATGCCATCCGGAAAAAGATAGAACCAAAGATGGAAAAGGTCGTTAGATTACTGGAACATCATGTTAATCACATTGAAGTTATTGGACTGAAAGAATATATCGAGACTCGAGAACCACAGTGGAGGCAAGCATCACGGTCAAGACCTGATGATCTTCCACAGGGCAGAATGGTTGGGCGAGCACAAGATAAGCTAGCATTAGTTTCTTTGCTGCTTTCTAATGATGAAACAAGAAACGGAAAACCAGCTGTAATCTCCATAACTGGTATGGCAGGGGTTGGAAAGACTACCTTGACAGAGATAGCTTTTAATGACAATAGTGTGACTGAGCATTTTGACGTTAAAATGTGGATCTCTGTTGGGATTAACTTTAATGTCTTTACAGTTACAAAAGCCATTCTGCAGGAGATCACTTCAAGTGCAATTAATGCTGAGGATCTACCGTCACTTCAAGTTCAGCTAAAGAAAACACTCTCAGGGAAGAGATTTTTACTCGTTCTGGATGATTTTTGGTCTGAAAGTAATTCAGAATGGGAAAGTTTCCAGGTCGCCTTTACTGATGCCGAGGAAGGAAGCAAGATTGTTATAACCACACGAAGTGAAATTGTCTCTGCAGTCGCACAAGCTGGAAAAATCTACCAAACGAAGTTGATGACTAATGAAGAATGCTGGGAGCTGATCTCTAGATCTGCTTTTGGAAATATATCAGTCGGCTCTATCTACCAAGAACTAGAAGGAATTGGCAAAAGAATTGCAGAACAGTGTAAGGGATTGCCGTTGGCTGCAAGAGCCATAGCATCTCATCTTCGGTCAAAGCCAAATCCTGACGACTGGTATGTTGTATCAAAGAATTTCTCGACCTATACCAACGGTATCCTTCCAGTTCTTAAACTGAGCTATGACTCTCTTCCTCCTCAACTTAAGCGATGCTTTGCCCTCTGCTCAATATTCCCCAAGGGCCATGTGTTCGATAGGGAGGAATTGGTGCTTCTATGGATGGCAGTAGACCTCTTATACCAACCAAGGAGTAAGAAAAGATTGGAAGAGATTGGTTACGATTACCTTGATGATTTGGTTGCTCGTTCATTTTTCCAGAGGTCGAACTACAGCATGACAAGCTTCGTGATGCATGATCTAATGAATGATTTGGCTAAAGCTGTTTCAGGAGATTTTTGTTTCAGACTGGAAGATGACAATATCCCGGCAATACCAAGCATGGCTCGGCATTTTTCATTTTCTAGAAGTCAGTGTGATGCTACCGTGGCTTTCAATTCCATCTGTGGAGCTGAGTTTCTGAGAACCATTCTTCCTTTCGACTCGCCAACGGGGCTCGAATCTCTCCAACTAACAGAGAAAGTTTTGAATCCTTTGCTCCAGGCATTGAGCCGCCTACGGATTCTTAGCTTGTCTCATTATCAGATAACCAACTTGCCTAAATCATTAAAGGGTTTGAAGCTGTTACGGTATCTCGATCTGTCAAGCACCAGAATAAAAGATCTCCCAGAGTTTGTATGTACCCTCTGTAATTTGCAGACACTGTTATTGTCAAATTGCCGTGACCTCACAACTCTGCCAACAAGCATGGCCGAACTAATCAACTTGCGCCTCCTCGACCTTGTTGGCACTCCCTTGGTAGAGATGCCACCAGGAATAAGAAAGCTGAGAAGCTTGCAAAATTTGTCTAATTTTGTTGTAGGAAGACTGAGCGGTGCCGGATTGCATGAGCTTAAAGAACTTTCTCATCTCCGAGGGACACTTCGCATCTCTGAGCTACAAAATGTGGTCTTTGCGTCAGAAGCTAAAGACGCTGTTTTGAAAAGGAAGCTATTTCTTGATGGGTTAATCCTGCAGTGGACTGTCAAAGATTCCAACTTCGTCCCTGGTAGTTTTAGTCCGTTGACCTGTGACCAGAAAGAAGTCCTGAAGATGCTAGAACCTCATCCAAACTTGAAGACGTTTTGCATTGAGTCTTATCAAGGTGCAGGATTTCCTAAGTGGTTGGGTGATTCGTCATTCTCAAGTATTGCATCCATTACACTTAGTAGCTGCAACCTCTGCCTAACACTGCCTCCGGTGGGGCAGTTGCCTTCACTCAAGCACCTCAGCATTGAAAAATTTCTCCTTCTGCAGAAGGTTGGTCTAGAGTTCTTCGGTGAGAACTCTAGCTTTGTACCATTTCCATCCTTGCAAACTCTGAAGTTCTATGCCATGCAAAGATGGGAAGAATGGATTTTTCCAGAACTAGAAGGTGGAATCTTTCCTTGCCTAGAAAAACTCATAATACAGAGATGCCCCAGCTTAAAGAAAAACTTTCCAGAAGGACTCCCTTCTTCCACCGAAGTCACCATTTCAGATTGCCCCCTAAGAGCAATTTCTGGAGGAGAACAGTCCTCCACAAGGAAGCTGGAAAATATTCTAGAAAGTTCAGCCAGCATTCCCTCTATGAGCAGAAGTGAAATGTCTTCCCCTAAAGGGAATCGAAACTTGGAAGCGAGTACAAGTGCTCCTCCAAGTAGTCAAAGTAATGATGACACTGAAGTAACTTCGGTGTCAAGCCTGCCATCTTTACCAAAGGACCATTCACTATTACGAACAGAAGAGTTGGACCAATATGAAATTCAAGTTGGAAGCATACCTCAGCATATTGAAGAACCAGCTGTGATCTCAGC
This sequence comes from Biscutella laevigata subsp. laevigata, assembly GCA_900406315.1. Taxonomy (NCBI): domain Eukaryota; kingdom Viridiplantae; phylum Streptophyta; class Magnoliopsida; order Brassicales; family Brassicaceae; genus Biscutella; species Biscutella laevigata. The sequence goes on from OVAU01000856.1 coordinate 12,227, forward strand.
AAGATACTCATATATCTCGGATATACCTAGCACAAGTCCATATATGTCACGACCATCACTTCTTCCAGACCCAAAATATAAAGACTCTGGTGTTCCTGGAAGCAGTAGTTACCAGTACCAGCCATCTGGAAGTAGTGACGCAGATCTAAGAAGGCCTTCACAATATGATGATGAAACAGAGACGGGATATTTGAAAGTGGCAGATATTTATCACCTCATGGAGCTTCCCCAGAATCTGCAGTCACTCTACATTGACAGCTGCGACGGACTAACTTCTCTTCCGGAGAGCTTAATGATAAGCTCCCCAAATCTCCATGAACTGATCATCGTGGCTTGTCACTCTCTGGAATCTTTCACCGGGAGCCCCCTTCCAACCTCATTGAAAACCCTATACGTAAGAGATTGCGAGAAACTAGATTTCACAGAGAGTTTACAGCCAACGCGAAGTTACTCGCAGCTCAAATACTTGTTCATTGGAAGCAGCTGCAGCAATCTCCTCAATTTTCCTCTATCACTGTTTCCGAAGCTGAAAAGCCTCTCAATTAGTGATTGCGAAAGCTTCGAAACCTTCTCGATTCACGCCGGACTTGGAGACGATCGTATCGCACTCGAGTCTCTGGAGATTAGGGATTGCCCAAATATGAAAATCTTCCCGCAAGGAGGACTCCCGACGCCGAAACTCTCGGCGATGTTAATCTCAAACTGCAAAAATCTCCAAGCATTACCGGAGAAATTATTCGGGCTCACTTCTCTCCTGTCACTGTTCATAAACAAATGCCCACTAATCGAGACGATCCCTGGTGGAGGGTTTCCGAGGCAGCTCCGAACACTTTGCATCAATCATTGCGAGAAACTCACGCCGAGAATCGAATGGGGACTGAGAGATCTGGAAAATCTTCGGAATCTCGAGATCGAAGGAGGAAACCGCGACATTGAATCGTTTCCCGATGAAGGGTTGCTACCAAAGGGTATTTATTCTCTCCGGATAAGCCGTTTCGAAAATCTCACGACTCTGAATCAGAAAGGGTTTCAAGATACAAAAGCTCTCGAGACACTGGAGATCAATGGCTGTGATAAGCTACAGATTTCGACAGATGAAGAGCTTCCTCCTTCCTTATCTTGCCTACGAATCAGCTCATGTCCATTGATTACAGAGATATTTGCCCAAGCAGAAACAGAGTTCTTCAAGGTACTCAACATTCCACATGTGGAAATCGACGGCGATATCATCTCTTGAGGAAACTAGAGACCTTTCTTGATGCACACGACATTGTAATTCACAGTTTTTTACTTATTCTTGTGAAAAGCCAAGAACTTTCAAAAGCAAATGCTCCAAAAAAATCCCTTAAAGAGAAAGATGATGAAAGTATCTCAGTCGAAAAGACAGAGCCTAACAATAACTCCAAATTCAGATGCAGGATCAAAGTGTTTCCAGCTACTAACATAACTGGAGATAACGATTCTAAAATGTAAAAAGATAACGAAATCGAAAGAAAATAAAGGTCACTGAAGGAAATGAAACGTTTGCAATCCTCTCTCTTCTGAAAATCAAGATGGTCAAAGTCCCTTCTAGTTTGTCGATCGACTGATTCTTGGCCTCACTGGAGTCTTTGATGGACTTACCCTGAAGAAAACAAAATGAGTCAATTGTTGATAAAACTGAGATACTTCAGGAAAAGCTTTAAGACATTGCATTTACCTAATCGCTTGTGATCCAACGATCATCCCACTACAATTGAGCGCCCTAAGTGCACTATCTGCCTGTTCACTCCAAAAGAAACTAATACATAAGTTTATGAGTTCGCAGGTAGAAAACAATGCCAGGCTCAATTTGTCAAATATGTTTCATCACATTCATCAAACATTACATCCATTGAGAAATGTATCCTTTTGTGAATGGCTGAAGAGCTCACCAGAGCAAATTCAACAAAAGCTATGCGTGTTGAGTGCAATTGATCGCCAAGAAGCCTCAGGCGAGTTACCTAAATGTTAGAAAACAACTTAAGAATCGATCTTTAAGAATATTTCAGGGTAGATAACAAATTTGAGAGAGAAAGTCTAGGTTCTGTTCTGACCTCACCACATGCGGAAGCAAAGATGTTTCTCACATCAGCTTGAGAAACCTGTAGTCGTTGAAAATTCCTTAAAACAGAAGATACTACCAAAGACTACAATAACTTGTTTTGGATTCGACAACATTTTACCTTCTTGTCGATATTTGTGCAATAGATTGTCCTTGAACACATCTCCCTTTCATCTTCTGACTGAATCAACACCAATGAGTAGTTATCAAAGTCACAAAAGCTTAAACCAAAACTGAATAATAGAACAAATGAGCTTACCCTGGGAAGAAATGTGGGATTCACTGGAAGAATAGCAGTTTTTGAGGGTAAGACCCTCACAGGGTAGTACCCGAGCACTGTTCCACCAAGGCTTAAAGCTTCACGTGCACCCTCTGTGGAATCAAATTTACTAAGTACATAATTACTGCGAGTCAAAAGAGTGACAGTGAAGAACTTACGGTCATCAGCAAACTCAATAAAAGCAAATCGAAGAACTGAATGTGGATCGCCGCATATTCTACAATCAACGACCTTCACAAAAAGAAGAATTCAAAGTTACGTAATACACCACCAAAGTATCAATTAGCACACAAAAATCTCACTTTGAACAAATACACTTTAAAAGCTCAATGTACCTTCCGCACAGACTCAGAAACTTGTGTAAACTAATCACATTGTTCAAAACTCATGAAGGGGAAAGATATAACCATAATTTAAGCTTAAGGATCATCTTACTTGTCCACAGTCACTAAACAAGGCAGCAAGACCCTCCTCACTCACCTAAATCACAAGACAGAGATTTATGTTACATTGATGAAAATTAACTTAACCTTAAAAGAGTAATGAGAACTTACAGTCTGATCAATGTCAGAAACATATACTGTTCTTCTAATACTATCCTCTATTTGAGCCTTGGAAATTCTTCCACTTGACCTCCTCCTCCCTTGGCTATAATTGTTTCTTCTCTGTAATCACAAACAGCAACAAAAGAATTAAATTTAACACAAGCAAAAATCTTCTCTAATATCATACCTTGCGGGTATTGTCATCCTTCTTGGCATCAGGATCAAACTCTTCACGTGATTGCTTCTTCGGAGAATCATCAGTCGATGGGAATTGATTACCTTTCTCCATCTGATTGCTCTTCTTTGAGTTGTGGTAAGAAGGAAAAAACTCCTTAGCCAAAGGATTTAGTTTCTTAAACATTGCGACAAGCTTCTGCATAACCAACTCGGGTTTGGGATTGAGTTCGGATTCAGTTTCAGGTTTAGAGTCCGTGATCGGACTCTGATCAATTCCTTCATCGATGATCTTTTCACCATCGTTATCGAAATGAACATCCTTGACAACATCAATGGGTTTCTCAGTGATCGTAGCCATTAGATCAGAAACTATACAATTCAAGGAAAATTTAGACCCAAAAACAGTAAGGAGAAAGTTTCTCCTTTTCCGTAAATTCTTAAACTTTGACGAAAATTCGGGTAAATAAGAATGTGACACTCTCAACAAATTAGCGCAAGCAAACACGAGAGTGATTGATCTCGTAGATATATATAAAGAAACGTATAGTGGGAATGTAATAATTAGCCCATAAAGGGAAAAACAGAGTCTGCGGTAACAGAAAGCTTCTCAGTGGTGTGGTTATGGCGGATTGAGAAGAAGAGGAAGAAAAAGAATGATAAGGTTTGTTTTGCTTCCGTTTTTGCCGCTCTCTATTTTGGCCTTTTCTAATTTCACTTCAAAAAGACGCTATGTTTTGTATGAATATCAAAAAAAAAAAAAAAAAAAAAAATTTTTTTTTTGTTAAAAANCACATAATATTTAATTATATTTTCGCCCCGCTATTTTCTTTTTTATTTCCATATGTGCCTCATAGTTTAAGCAGCCCCTTAAATATTCAGATTTACTAACGACCCTAACGTTATGTAAAATTTTCAATATAGCCTTGACATTTATAATTGTAATATAATATTAAACTAAATTACAATGCTACAACCAAATAGTTGAAAAATCACATGTTAAACAAATTACATATTACTTGATGATATTATATATCATTTGAGTAACTTGTAATAATATGGATGAAGGTTGGTTACATTTTTGTCAAAGATAATTTTTATTTTTTCAAATTTTAACTGGAAATGCTTGCAAAAATATATTCTATACTTTTATTATATTACAACTCAACCTAATATATATGATATTCCTACGAAAATATGAAAAGGAAAGTTGTATGCAGACATATGAATTTATATTGTTTGAAATTTAGATTCTAGTAAAATCGATATGTTATCGTATAAAGGAATCATATAAATTGTATCGACCACGTTATTATTTTATTCCGTTTTGTGATAAATTGTATCTGTTTTTTTCCTTTTTTTCTGTTAAGTTATTCCCCTTTTTTCTTATACATGTTATCTAATTTTTTGTTTATTCGTTAAATAGTTACCTAACTCCATTTTTTTATAATTTTGCATAAATATTTGGGTTTGTTAGGATTTTATCTATTTTTATTCCTTCTTATTTGTAAATTTAGATTTTCTCGTTCTTCTCTGGTATTTTAAAAAAAAAACATTTTAATCTGAAATTTCAGCAGTTTTGGATTAATGAAAAAGAATCGGAAGAAGAATTCATAATATTCAACAACAGAATCCACCGTATTCGTTGACCCAATATAAAATCCACCGTAGTCTTCGAAACTATAACAAAGTGAAATTATAAATGTGATTTTGATTAGTTAAACCTCAAAACTTTTAAGAATTAATGATTTTCGTATTTTTCAGTATATGAGCTTTCATGATCGAGACTTAATTAAATGCACCAATGAACATGAATAAAGAGAGTGATGCATTCTAACTAACACTCCTAACATCCACATTTATTCCAAACACTTACATGAGAATGTCTTAAATAATGATTAAAGACCACATTATTCAGAAATCACTGCATTTAATAATTATTAATTACCTCTTTAAGATTTAGAGTTGTTCAATAAGTTATGAACAAAAATATTTATCACAGGAGGTGATTCTAGAGATTTCCGGCGAGAACTTGAGAGAAGGAGAGCTTCGGCCGTCGCCTGATCACAACCTCGTGCGCCGCGCGTCTGTGTCCGCCCATCTCCTCCGCCC
>OVAU01000858.1:0-17404 GCA_900406315.1 Biscutella laevigata subsp. laevigata
TATTATTTTGTGCTATTAAAAGTCATATTTCTTGTAGTGTATCTCCAAATGATGTATAAAATGCTTCTTTTGTAACGTCAAGAGAGTGCAGGGTTATTTCTGACGGGCAATACCGTAGGGTAGCCATCGAAAAAACGTGTATTCCGATGGGACAACAACGGTTTTTGCCCGTCGGTTGCGTGTCGTCGGAAATATGGAACCCATCGGAAACCGTCGGAAATTCCCACCAAAAACCGACGGAAAGTATCCGTCGTAAATTTTCGACAGTCAATTGATGGACGGTACCCGTCGAAAACTTGTTACATTTCCGACGGTATTTTAACAGGTGTACCCGTCGGTAACTTGATAAGTTTCGACGGTATTTTAACGGGACAAGGTCGTCGGATAATTACACTTTCTGACGGCATATTAACCGATAATACTTCATGATCGTGTGCAAATTTCCGACGGGATTTTAACAGACTAGGGCGTCCGATATTTTATTTTTTCGACGCTATATTAACGGGTGCGCCCATCAGAAAACGTATAAATTCAATTTTTATGCCTAATTGATTAATTTATATATTTATTAATAAATTACTAAAATAATAAATAGAAAATATGGAAAATATTATATATAGAAGAAATTCAATATTAGAAAAAACGAAATATTCAAACAAAATATTCAAACGAAACTAAAAACAATCATAATGTTCGATAAACGAAAAAACTAAACTTCAGGCAGAGATGGTGGTCGTGATGGAGTGTCGAGGTCGCTAGGTGGACCGTAATCCTGGAACTTGCATTTTCAGGAACGCCTTTTAATTCGTTCACCTCCGCTTCTAGCACCATAATAGTCGCGGCGTCGCTGTCCGATCTCGAGCTCTGAGCGCTATGAGCGGTAGTAGAAGAGGAGGTGGTGGTGTTGTATCGGCCTAAGCCGTACAAACGTCCCTTGCTCACAAGAGTGTGCTGGAGAAAAGAAAATAGTTGTATTAGAGTATCTGTTATATGAATTAAACATATATAATTGAGGTATGTAATTACCTGAAGGACGATCTGGTCAATCTCATCTCGAGGAAGCTCGTTCGACGAGGCAGCTGATCCATCTTCCAGGGAGAGTCGGGGACACTGAGAAAGATGCTCCTCCTTATCCTAGGTCACCACCGTGACGAGCTCCTGAGCCACCAGATCTTGAATCTCACATGCATGCTTGTTCTGATGCGTCTTACGGATAATGGTGAGGTGATTAGGTCTCGCGCACCGCTCTCGATAGTCTACATGTATATACAATCAACATTAGTATGCGAAAAAGTTGAATATAAATAAAAATGTAAGATAAAAATTAAATCTTACCAAATCTCGAGCGAGGCGATCAACAGTCCTTGCACCCAAGTTGTGAGTGGCAATTCATTTTCCCTTACGGTCGCTCTTCCGGTTTCGTGAATTTGTTTTTGACTGAACCTTGGTGCTTGGAAGGTTCTAATGAAAGATCAGGCTTGCGAACACCTTAGCGCTGACATTTTTGGGCGTCTGATTGTCGAGCCATTTCTGCTTCCACTCGTTTACGTGCTGACAATATGTGAGACGCACCTGGTCGTGGAGTTCGCCTCGGACCAGTTGAGTAATCTCGCGGTTCCATGTAAATTTTTGCTGAAAATATAATTTAAACGTGCTAGTTGAATTCAAACTTATTAATGTAATTTATTGTTTTAAGATTTGGAATTTACCATAAAAGTACAGAACCACGTCTCCTTCTTCTCCTGAGGCATGTCCGCGTATGTCGGGTAGCGTTCCTTGAGCATATGATGTAGCATATCGAGAATGCACTTATTCGTCCGATGATCCAAATGAAACCTGAGATCATTAGAGAATTAGATCAGTGACGATTAAAGATAATTAAAGAAGTTAAAAAGGTATAAAGACTATAGAAAACTAACCAAGTGGTCCCCGATTCATGATTCGGGGAGAGCGGGATGCAATGCTCGCTGCCCGGCATATCGAGGAGGTCCTCGACAGACAAAGATGTGCAACCTCAGGTACGGGCTGGGCAACTTTGGGTTGCCCTCCTATGTTGCTTGCCGAAGGAGACGAGCTAGCAGATCATCGGCCACGACCACGGCTCGAAGATCCTCGACGTACCACAGTAGACCTTGACATTAAAATTCATTATAAATTCATAAAATTTATAAAAAGTTAAAATTCATAAAAATTCAATTTAAATTCATTGAAATTAAATAATATATTCATTAAAATTAATTTTAATTAACGAAATTCATATAAATTCATAAAATCACTTAAATTTATTAAATTCATAAAATTAATCAAAATTCATAAAATACAAATAAAAATTCATAAAATTCATTTAAATTTATTAAATTATGAAAATTTACAAAAATTCATAAAATTCATTTAAATTTTTTAAAATTTTGAAAATTTACTTAAAATTTATCGAAATTCATTAAAATCCAAAAAAATTCATAAAAATTCAAAAACAAAAACTCATTATAATTACTAAAATTCATTAAAAATCATAAAAACTTCAAAAAACTTCATAACAATTCATATAACCCAACAAAAATTGATTTTAATTCCCAAATTTCATAAGTTTTCCAAAATTCATATTAAAATGGCCAATTGCATTCCTAATTGCCTAAACCCGAAACCCTAGAAGAACTAACTCCTAAATCCAACAAAAATCTCTTCAATCTAACAATCCTAAAAATTTAACAATTCCAATCGGTTAAGAGTAATAGAAATAGGATACTTACATGTTTTCTTGTCGGTTTCGTGGAGAATCGGCGGCGAACAATGGAGAAACGGCAGAGGCAAAACCATGAATAGTCGGCGAGAGTTGCAGAAATGGCGATCTGTTTCTTGTTTTTATTCAAAAATTTCCGACGAGCCCGACCCGTTGGTTACTCGTCGGAAATTTTTAGGGTTAGCCGCCAAAAATGTTTGTTGCCCGCGCAATATTTCGGTAGAAATCCGTTGTTTACCCGTTAGAAATTTCCAACAGGTAACCAACGGGTTTGTTTTTTTCCAAAAAACAGTGGGCTGAAAATTCGTTGGTTACCCGTTGGAAATTTCTAACGGGTAACCAACGGATTTCAACGGAACAGGGTTATGAACCCCTAAATTGTCCCTAAAAAGGCGGGTTGGAAATCTGTTAAGTAACCGTTGAATATTTCTAACGGGGAACCAAGAGATTTCCAACGACTTAGGTTTATAAACACCTAAACGATCAAATTACGAAACTAAAACGACCCAGGACATCTATTATTCGACTATAAATGTGTCAATGTACTTATAAAATGTTTTTAACCGACTGGTGATAAAACCAAAGTTTAAAAAGAAAACGTTTTTAACCAACAAATAATTCCTTAATTAACAATACATTACATTAGTAACTTGGTCAAAGTCACATAATAACTATTTTTTTTAAAACTTATGTAATGATCATTCAAAAGTCTTATTATACTGAGCCATGATGCTTTCCTTGGTTATTCATCGTTTCTAAACAAGGAATGACGTTTTTCGGTTCCACAACACCCAAATCGTTGGAAACCGTCAACAATCCGCTGGAAATATCAGCCCGATGGAAATCCGTTAAGAACTTCCAACGGATTTCTGATGGATTTCCAACGATCATATTTAAATATAGTATTTTATATTACTAAATGGAAGACAAATCATAAAATACATTATAATCATTAGTTATTTTTTATAACATATCATAGATACTCCCTCCGTTCCTCAATATTTGATGTTTAAGGATTTTTCACGTTGATTAATAAAACATAAAAACATCATTTAATTTATCTTTTTTTCATAAAAAGACCATTAACTTCATCTATTTTAACCAATCAAAAATCATACTGCATAATAATTATAATATTTAGTTTTAAATTTTTGCATTGAAAATCGAAAACGTCATATAAAATGAAACAAAAATAAAAACCTAAAACATCACTTATTGAGGAACGGATGGAGTATATAATTAAAGCCATCCTAATTAGCAGAATCCGAGGAATACTCTGTAGTATCACCAGATCCCGACCCGCCTTCAAATTCTTCAAACTCCGGTTCGGAGTCGCCGTAAACAACATTGTCTACAGCGTCTGTCAAATCAACAACTAGATCAATCACGAGGGAAGTGTCCATCGAACCCAACCACATGTGCTCAGGTTACTGGAGCGGTTCATGATAAGAAACTCTGTCAATAACGACTCTGGGGTAAATTGAAGTTGCCACAATCCAAGGCTCCGAGCGGCGTTTTATATGAGGTTAGCGAATGTAACACACTTGGTCGGCTTGGGATGCACATATAAACGAATCGTACTTGTCTAGATCTCGACCAGAATGCACAGCGGTAACACCAAACTTGTCTTCTCGAACACCATGGCCAATAATCGGGATGTACCAATCACAGTTGAATATAATGCACTCAACCCAAGCATTCTTGGGTACTGTATATCTAGAATCCCGTGTAGCACCCCGTAATAGACCAAGTCGCCTGCTGTAGCAGATATACCATGATTTGCCATGGATCTTGTCCGTTCTTCTTCGTAGATTCTGAAACCATACCCACGAGTGCAGTACATCCTATAATGGTCAACAACACATTTCAGACCATGAACGAACTCTATCAACCATTCTAGCACAGGGAGGTTCTCCTTTAATCAGTTTTGCACCTGAAAACCAAACAAGACATGAGTAAGTTTATTGTAATCTTGTAATCATATATATTGTGTATATCATAAATGGGAAGGAACTTACAAAGTCATACAACCAAGTTGCAAATTTGGATTCATGAATAATGGAAATTTCATCCTCGTTCATTCGCTGAAATTCAAATCGGAGGCCTTGTGGATCCTGAAAATTGTAAAACGCTTATAACTTTAATAAAATCTCAATATATTTAAGTTTGTTTACTTATTTTATGTAAGAATTGTTTACCTCTCATAGTCTTCGAGTTCGTCGCAGTTCATTATAATGGACTGATGCAAATGATTGACTTCTTAATCCGTTAGACATCTTTGCTTCTTCGCCTTTCCACTATGTCGGCCAATCTGAACGAGCAAATCCAGGACCGGTTCTATATAAACAGGACGTACTCCACCATCATCATTACGACCCGGTCGCCTGCTTTTAGTTCTAACTTCCGGTGGGAAATAATAACTTTCAAAATTACTACATTCCTCGTTGATGATCTGTGCAACAATAGATCCCTCAACTCTACTTAGGTTTTTAACATTTTTCTTGAGATGAAACATATAACGCTCAAAAGGGTACATCCATCTATATTGCACAGGACTTCCGAGTTCCGCTTCTCGTGGAAGATGAATCGGAAGGTGTTCCATGACATCAACTAAAGATGGCGGAAATATTTTTTCCAAATTGCAGATAATGACAGGTATTTTTTCTGCAAGATTGTTGACACCTTCAACTGTGAGGGACCTAGCACACAAATCTCGAAAAACGCTCCAATTCCTACAATTGCTTCGTTAACGTGTAGCGGTAAGAGCTGTTCAAAACAGAAAGGAAGAAGACGTTGCATTATCTCGTGACAATCGTGAGTCTTCATTCTCGAAAACCATTCCTCTAGCCTATCCACATAATTCTTGAGGTTAGACGCATAACTATCCAAGAATTTTACGCTCTTCCATATCCACCTGACAAACTCATCTTTTGCTTCCTTACACAACCTAAAGCAAGGCACAACATGCCTTTTTCCTTTCCCTTTCGGGTCAAGTGCCGGATGCGAGCATATTTTCGCCAAATCTAATATTGATTTCTCGTTGTCTTTTGTTTTACCCTTGACGTTAAGAATCGTGTTCATGATGTTGTCAAAGAAATTCGTCTCAATATGCATAACGTCTAAATTATGCCTTAGAAGATGGTCCTTCCAATACGGTAAATCCAAAAAGATGCTCTGCTTGTGTCAGTTATTATATTCTCCTGCGCCTGGAACGATTTCATGTCCGTTCCCACCACATTGCATAGTCCTATCAACCGAGAAATCTCTGAACTGATCTTACAATGTTTTCCCGTCTAACTCATGAGGTGGCCCGTATAAACTTTTTTACCTTTCGTAAAGAGTCGTGCTCAGTCTATAAGGATGGTCCTTTGGAAGAAAACACCTATGACAATCAAACCAGCTTGGCTTTCGTCCATTTTTCAGCTGAAACACATATGTTGAATCTTGACAATAAAGACATGCTAACTTCCCATGTGTGGTCCACCCTGAGAGCATAGTGTATGTTGGAAAATCGCTTATTGTCCACACTAGTACCACACACATCGTGAAATTGTGCTTCGTTGAAACATCAAACGTCTCGACACTGTCCTTCCACAACATTTGTAGCTCATATATTAGAGGTTGTAAGAACACACCAAGAGCCTTCTTCGGATGCTCCGGTTCAGGTACAAGAATGGTCAAGAACAAACACTCTCGGTTCATGCATAACTATGGAGGTGGATTATACAACGTCGAGGTTACATGCCATAATGAATATTGTCTCACGTGGTTCCCAAACGGGCTAAAACCATCCATGATCAAACCAAGGTAGACGTTCCTTCTTTCATAAGCGAATCACAAATACTTTCTCTGAAAATGTTTCCACGCTTCTCTGTCAGACGGGTGAGCAATTTTTCCGTCTTCATTTGTGTGTTCGGCATGCCATCTCATAGCTGTTGCTGTACGCTTTGACTGATACAATATCTTCAGCCGATCTGTTACCGGCAAATACCACATCCTCTTAAATGGGATCGGAACTCTACCACTCATGTTCTTGTAGTCGCCCAGCCGATCTGTTACCTGGGCGACTACAAATAAGTAGTAGCATAGAAGTCGTAAAAGAGCGACTCCATTGCCGTAGTCGCTACTTAGTGACTACGTAGCGACGCCTACTCAGAAGTCGCAATATTTTGCGACTAATGAATGACTACATGATGTAGTCGCACCTCTGTAGTCGCAAACTTAGTCGCTAAAAGGATGTACGTCGGTGGAGTCACAAAAAATGGTTATAACAAAGTTTAAATTTTGATTGGTAGGCGTATCTAACATTAGCTACTCCTTCGGAGTCGCAAAAATAGTCAAATTTTTTTCTATATAAGACCCATGAGATTGATAAATTGTAATAAGAAAGAAATGAGTGAAAAAAATTATGACAACTCCTTATAATAATTGGAATCGGAGAGAGTGGACGTACCGAAGAATGGATGAGGAGACGAACAACATTGACGCTGACTTTTATGCCTGAGAAGCAGAATTCATGAATGATGCAAATAATCAACCAATTTCGCAAAGTAGTGGAGGTAAGTTATACTGTCCATGTAAGAGTTGAAAAACGAACAATTTCTGTCGGGTCGTAAACTTTGGACACATTTTTTAGGGAGATGATTTATGGCTGATTATTTCGTTTGGTATAGACATGAGGAGGAATTGAATGTTGATTTAGGACAAGTTATAATTATGTCAATAGCGATCAACCAAGTCATAGTGATCATCAAGAAGATGTGGGTAATAATATTGGTGATAGATATATGGAGATGGTTCACAATGCCTTTAATGAAAACTTGAACCTTGATAACCAAGACGATCATACTAATCATCACAGTTATCAAAACCCACTAGAACCAAACGAGGATAACGTCCAAATGAGGAGACAAGGAATTTTTTCAACAAGTTGGAGGCAGCGAAAAATCCATTGTACGATGCTTATCATGTAGGGGACTCGCAGTTATTTGTAGCGGCTGAGTACATGAACATTAAGGTAGATTTTAATATGGTCGAGAAATGCGTAGACGGTTGGACTCAGCTAATTTCGAGGATTTTGTCGGACGATAACCAAGCGACCGGTTCGTATTACGAGACAGAGAAAATGATGCGTGATTTAGCTCTCCCATATCATACAATTGATGTGTGCATCGAGAATTGTAGGATATTCTGGAAAGAAGATGAATCATTGGATGATGTAGACTTTGTCAAGCACCCAGGTATAAGCGTAGCGAAGGACGGGCAAAAATACTATACAGTCGGATGTGGTATTTGTCGGTTGAGGACAAAATAAAGTGAATGTATCAGATAGAGAAGAATGCTAATGCAATAAGATGGCACGCAGAGCATGAGTCAGAGGAGGGAACAATGATTCATCAATCAGATGTTGTGGAATGGAAAAAATTTCAGCATAAACATCATAGCTTTACTAGGGAACCAATGAACGTTTACCTCAGATTGTGCACGGATGGTTTTAACCCGTTTGGTATGTCATGAAATCATTCTCGATGACCCGTGATTTATGACTCCCTATAACCTGCCCCCATATGTGTGTATGAATCCTGAATTTTTATGGTTGACGATTTTAAACTATGGGCCGAAACATCAACGAGCAAGTCTTGATGTTTTCCTTCGACCTTTGATCGATGAGTTGAAAGAGCTTTGGTCAACTGGAATTGAGGCATATGATATATCAACTAGAAAGAATTTTAACTTAAAAGTAGTACTAATTTGGACGATCAGTGACTTTCCAGCATATGGTATGCTCTCGGGATAGACGACACATGGTAGATTATCATGTCCAATATGTATGGACGATACAAAGGCATTTCAGCTCCCAATGGAAGGAAGACGTGTTGATTTGATTGTCATCGGTGATTTCTTCCTCCAAATCATCTATTACGGAAGAATAAAACAATTTTTTTTAAAGGGAAACACGCTCTGAAAGATTACCCACCTGAATCTTTGATAAGTGCCCAAGTTTATGACGAGCGAATTATGCAAGTCAATCTGCGGAGAACATCTGAATGGGGTGGGAACTATCACGAGGTTGACAGGCCGGGATACGGTAAGACGCATCATTGGCACAAAAAAGAATCTTTTGGGAGTTGCCATACTGGAATGACTTAAATCTACGACATTATCTGGATGCCATGCATATAAAGAAGAATTTCTTTGATAACATCTTGCACATTGTGATGAATGACGACAAATCAAAAGACACAAAGAACTTTAGAAAGTATTTGGCCCTATATTGTTCAAGGAAAGAGTTGCATCTAGATTCTCGTGAAAGAGTTCTTGTTCCTATCTTCCGATTGTTCGTAGCTGCCAAGGAACGGTTATTGGAATGTGTCAAAAATATGGTTAGGGTCTAAGATGGATATGCGTCAGATGTAACTACTTGTGTAGATTTGGACGGAGGGAAGTTTTAAGGTATGAAATGTCATGATGGTCATGTATTCATGTAGCGGTTGCTTCCGTTCATTTTTGCGGAACTATTACCTCGAAACGTACATCTTGCTCTATCTGATACGTAATTTTTTTTTATAAATAATAGTTATGTTATGTGTAAAGTAGTATATACATAACTCATGACAATGAACGTATAATTCATGAGTAGGAATTGGAAACTTTTTCCGAGACTTTTGTTCAAGATCTCTGCAACAAAACCGATGCAAATTATGAAGGAAAACATAATCCTAATTTTATGCAATATAGAGAAGATCTTTCCGCGGGGGTTTTCGATCCTATATACTCTATTACGTATCATAAAACCAAAACTAAACTCATGTTATACATTTTTGAAAAAAAATATTACATTCGATTCCAAAGTGTTAAGTTAGTCCAACAAAAGCATAACACTTATCGGAAAACCTTATTTGTTCGATTGATGATCAGTTCTTTTAATATTTATTTTATAAGAATAACACGGTTATAAGAGTTAATGGATGTGAAACTAACGACATATCGGGTTTTTAGAATTTTGTACAACGATTTACAAAAATACCAAAGCCGAACAAGTTATATAGAAAATAAAGTATGACTATATACAATTAAATATGTACAACTAACAAATTCGATAACATGGCACACTGGTTCTTGATCCGGACCCTGTTTTTTTTGTTTTTTTTGCATTTCTGAAGTGACTCTGGAGTCGCTCTTTTGAGACTAATGAGCGACTCCAGATGATTCACACGGATTGATGACGTGGTTTCTTTCGAAAAAACGGTAGTCGCTCCTGGGTCGCAAAAGAGCGACTCCATAGAGACTCATGTTTTGTTCGATGCATGGTTCTTTACAATAAGCATCGTAAATGTATACGAACTTATTGGACTCGCTCCGAAGTAGCTTATATGCAACCCCATGGGCGACTCCACTAAATTCGAAATTTTAGTTTGACCGTGTAATGGTTACGAAATATTTGGTCGCGTTGGAGTCGCTCTTTAGCGACTACAGAGCGACTCCATTAGAATTGTAGAGAGAAAGACTACATAGCTACGTTGCTTGTAATCGCTCCTTCTGCATCTTATTCTTCGCCGTGATTCTTCTCCTCCGCAATTTTCACTCGATTTTGAACCTTGGAGAACCAAATCCTTTTCGTTCGTTTTTCAAGCGAAGATGTCAGGAAAGTTTGGTAGAAGTGGAAGGAATCAGCGAGGAGGTCAACAAAATTCGCCCGGGGAATCATCAAACTCCCATCGTTTGGGTGCGGGATACACTTTGGTTCCTAACCCAATTCCGTCGCCGGAATCTGATGGTTCGGTCCCTTTCTCAATGCGGCCTCATCCAGTGGTGCAAACCCAACTTTTCCACCATCCGCCGACAACCCAATTACCTTTTTCGGTGGGTCAACCAATGCCCGGGATGAATCCGTGGCTGGGATCATCTACGGAGATGCGTTCCGCGGCTCCGATATTCTCTTATCCGCCACATCAACTCTAGCCCGCTCCTGTTGGCCAAGTGCCTCCAGCGGTGACCGAGCCCGCTATTCCCTTAGACGCTCTTCTTGAGATGGCAGGTCGGGAAAATTTGAAGATTCTCAATCTCGCGCCAATTTCGGACACCCTATGGTAATCATTTTGTTTTTGCAATTTTTTGATTATTTTAGGTATTTAATAAATATTTAGGATAATTTTAGAATGATGTTAGAAATATTTTAGAAATATAAGAATGATTTTACAATATTTAGGATAATTTTAGAATGATTTTAGAATTATTTTGAAATTATTTTAGAAATTATGGAATAATTTTAGAATATTTCAAACGATTTTAGAATTTCTTAAAATGATTTTAGAATGATTTTACAAATGATTTTAGAAAATTTATAATGACTTCATAATATTTTATAATGATTTTAAAATCTTTATAATGATTTTAAATTATTTTTGAAGGTTTAATTGTGATGAAGGCAAACTTGTTAGTGCGATCTCGACTACCTTAAAGGACAAATTCGATGGGCCATACTACAGCTGGACCGTAGTTCCTGGACATGTTCAAGACCAGTACTTCTACCAGTTCGCGGTAAGTAATAATATTTTATGTTAATTTAATTAATAAACACATTTATTTTTTCCTGTTTCTAACATCATTTTTTGGAACTGTAGCAACGCTATACTTGGGACCCGATATATACGTGATTAATGTGTGAGGAGTTTGACCAAATCGCCATCCGTCGGATGAAAGACAATGTCTCCCGGGCGTAGCAAAAGGGGAAACGTCCGAGCTGGATTGGAGAGGCAATCTAGAAGGAGATGTGCAAGCATTGGGACACAAATGAATTCCGAGAGAGGAGCAGCAACTCTCGGAATTTCGACCCCACATGCATTTGTCGGACCAAAAATCTTATATGCGCGTTCAATAAGATTTGGTAAGTAATGTAATTATTATTTTTCCAGTAAAATTATATAACTTCTAATATATTTTTATTATTTTCAATATAGGCGCGAGAATTAGGAAAATCGGCTAATCTTCGGGATGTGTTCCACAAGACGCGTACAAGGCCAAATGGGACGTTCCAGGAGGTATGCGAGAACTTCGATAAGAAGTTCCAGGAGAAGTTGAGTCAGCTGGATCCCGATCAAGCATCGAATGACACCTCCCGACCTGAGCTCACCCAGGAGGAGATAAATGATTTATTCATTCAGGTATTACAAATATAATCTTTTAAATTTAATCTTATAATTTATTTATAAGCTAATATCAATTTTTTTGTAGTATACTATTACTGATGAGAAAGGTTGACCTTATGGGGTAGGCAGCCTTAGCAGGATTTTGGAAAAGGTGGCAGTACCCAACAACAAGTTTATTCTGCTTCTGCAGATTTTCTGACCATCCAAGACGAGCTTCGAGCGGATTGCAGACAATGAAGCACGAAATTTAGAGCGAGAAGCACGGGCTGCCGAGGAGAAAGCTCGTCAGGATGCGGTTGATAATATTTAACTTCTATACCCTTTAAAATTTGAAAAATATATTTTAAAATCGTTTTTAATCGTATTTTGATTATTTTTGTGAAAATATTTTAAAACAGTTTTTCGTTTTTAAAATATTTTTATAAAATTTGTTAAATTAAATAAAAAATATTTGTGTTTTCAGTTTTAAAAAATAATTTTTTTATGACCTAGAAAATTAAAACAAAAAACTTGGACTTTAGAGATTGAGAAATGAGATATAGGGGTTTTGAGGAGATAACTCTACCATGGAGCTAGTAGCTTTTTCATTGATGAGGAGAAGAAAGTTGCTGTTCTTTTCCGTACAATGGCTTCTCGAATTGCTGAACGAAGGGCTTGCATCGTTGGAAAAGCTAGATTAATCGATTTTGTCAACATTGAACAAGGTCCGAAGAATCATTGGAATTATATTAATCTTGTGGGATCTTCTTATGTTCCATGTTTGGTGCAATTGAAAGTCAATCAACTGTGAAAAAAAGATATAAAAGGAGGATTAATCACAGCTCTTAATTTCAATACTTTACATGTCTTGGTATCATCTTCTTTTGTTAGCAGCAACACTCTACTCGAGAACAACTAATGAGAAACGTGAAAATTTAACTTTGATCTCACTTCTCAGCATTGGTTTCTGTTGAAAGACTGATACGTAACTCGGAGAAGGAGACCGAGCTTGAGGAGGCGTCTCTCGAAGTTCCCACTAGACCAGTCACTCGTGCACAAGGTAGGAGGTTGTCTACAGCCATCATGAAGGTCCTAGAGGATCTAGAATCTCATTGCCATCACTTGGAGAGGAAGGAAGATCCGATCATGCATCACTTCCTCATAACCTCTCCAAGTAGCTAAGCCGGTCAATGAGGTCTTAAGGGGTACCCTTCCTATCAATGAGGTTTGTCCCACTGGGTTTACTCATTGGAGGTTTGATGAGGCTCATTGCACTAGACCTCATCCAAAAGGCTGCACCAAGGACGTGTTTCAAAGCATATGACCGTTAGAGAGAATGCGCCTTGGTCCTTATCCTTTAGTCTTGTTGTGTTGTCTCTCTTACCCTTTTTAGGGTTTGGCTAATGTTTGTGCCTTAGAATATTTAAGTTGGTTGTAGCAGTTTTTGGCAAAGTAACTTTCAACTTTGAAAATCATGAGATTTTTTTCTCTCTTTGGAAGTTCAAACTAAGGGTGTGTAATATCCCTTAGGGTTTTGGTGTGTCATATCCAAAAACCAAGTCTTTCTTTCTCTCAATCTTCGATCTTGCCCAAACTTTCTCATTCCTAAAGTCGCGGCCGTTTTCCATCCCATAACATTCTCCGACTGGCCGTGAAAACCTCAATCAGTTCCATCAGCCTAAGCTTGGAGTTTCAGGGATTTCTCTCAACTGTTCTTCATCATTTCACTAAAGATTGTAGCTTGCAAGGAATCTTAGCATTCGGAGTTGATTCGGTCGAAGAAACATGAAGATAAGTCGTACGCCGTGGCCTCGTTTCCATTTCTCCGACCTAACCTCCTCCTTTCCCACATCTCTCTCGACTGCATCTCACCAATTCACCCAGAGGAAGCTCACACCAAGTTTCACCGCAATCCAAGACGTTTAGGCCGTTGAACTTGTTCTCACTTTTCTTCGTACGGCCAACAAAGCCGTACCCGAACGTATCCAGAGACAACATTTCGTTCCGGCGACTATTTCTCTCTTTTCATTGAATCTCTTTTGACTACTTCTTTTATTTTGTTCCATTTTAGAGGTTTAACGAGCTTGGTGTTGATTGCCCACATGATCTGACGGAAGACCCTTCCACGACGGCCGAAGACGTCTAGAGTTGTCAGAACGTTCGATCTTAAAGGGAGCGTGTATCAGTTGAAAGACCCTTTAGGTTTCTCATTCATCTTCAAGGGAGCGTCTCTGTGATCAGAGCCTGTTCTTATTCATCATTTTCCATTGATACAAAAATAGGATTGAAATGATCTTTCAAGTCCTCAATCAAGTAAGGCTCTATTAGTTTCACAAAACGAAGCCGAGTTTTTTCCCTGAAGTCCGATCCAGAAAACTCTTCCCTTCTACTTAACTCAGACATTCAATATATTTTACTCTCAAGGCCTTTACTACCTTCTCAAGATAGTGTCTCCTGATGATGTTCTATAGCCACTGTACATATACCAATAAGCAAGTGAGTGTCGTTAGAGCCACCGATGAATCAGTTTTGGAATATCACACCCACACTTTGGCCAGAACTGAACAAAGTAAAAGCCAAAGTAAGAGTGGGAAATGGAAGAGAACTTGAACGGTGTTAGCTTCTTGCAAATATCTGGGAGGAGACAACCACTCCCGGAACTGGTCATGTATGTGTTGTCTTAGAATTGAGATTGTGAATTCTCTCTCAATTCAAATACGATCATGTGGCCCTTCCTCTCTTTGTCTGATTCGATTTGCAAACCACCTAATAACAAACCCACCAATACCTTTGACTATTCTTTGCTTAGATTTATGCTCAACGGTCTCTTCATTTCTTTTCTCACCAAACGTTTTGGTGATCAACCTTTTTCCATAAGCAATGGTTCGATTTCGTGTTTCTTCAAGCTCATAAGTTCATATATCTTCTCTACCTTCACACTATTTCCAGAATTTATGTATCCTTTTAAAAGGGTGTTGCATTCATCCCGTTGGAAACATCCCCAGCTTTCTCAAGGTGGGCCGATCTCAACCAATGAATCCAAGTATATGTTATATATAGTCTGGCTAGCTTGGCATTTCTTCAAGCACTCATTAGGGGTTAACGCTGAAGTAAAAACAAAGATTTTTCCAGAGACCTCTGTGTTAATATTTCTAGCAACAATGGAACGCGGGGAAGGGAATCTTGAGAATATCGTTTTTCTGTCATAATGGGAATCATTTTCCAATGACCTGCCGAAAGAAAACCGCAACTATGAGTGAAGAACTTCATGGAGGAAGTGAATATGTGCGTAAAAAGAGAAATCTACAACCTGACAAGATCAAGTGGGAGTCGGAGGCTAAGCGATTGAGGATTGAAACCAACAAAATGATGAGATCTCGGAAAGGAAAAGTTGTTGTTGATGCTGAAAATAATCACAAGGAAAATAAGAACAAATTCAAGTGTTAATCCATTAGAACATAGGCAAACTGTCAGATGTTAGCTTGATTGAAATAGAATGCTTGAGAAGAATGTTATTTAAGTAAGGATTTAAACATAAATATGCCAAGTTAGATCAGCGAGCTTAATTGGACTGTTTAGCGAGGTAAAATATTAAAGCGTAATATAAGTGCTGAATATAAGGTGCGAGTTAATCTAAGCGTAAAGTAAAGAAGACAGAGGATTCCCGCTCAAGGGGAGCCGAGCTGGTCGGCGTTTATTATCATAATCGTTTGCGAGGTCGCGAGCTACGTTTGACTTCTCAGTCAAGCTCGGATCGCGAGATCAGATTACAAGTTCGGTCGAAGTCTAACCTTAAATTACACACTCTCAAGTTTATATTCCCTCTCTGTCTCTCTCTTCACTATAGCGAACTCAATCGCTGTTTTTCCCCCCTCTCTTGGACGACACTCTCCTCTATTTATAATGAACAGTGTCCGGTTTGTGTTCTACCTCAAACCGGGATTCTCCTTTATTGGGCCTTCAATTTTCTCCAGGCCTTTTGGTTACTTCGATGATGGGCCGATTTAGATCTTGGGCCTTCTTTGATCTGGTGCGATCCAGGTACCAACAGTAAGTCCCCCCACTTTCTAAGTCCGCTTATGGCGAGGTCGCTTGCTTTGAACTATCTTAGCGGGCTTTGGAAGAGGATTTAAGTTTTGGCTGGGCCTCATGATTGGGCCAGGATCTGAATCGGCGCTTCGTCTCCTCCTTCGGTTGCTTTTGCAGGATCTCGTATCTTTCGCGTTTTTCGATATCACTTTTGCTAGTCTTCATTAATGCTCCTAGGGTCTTTCTCTTTCTTAATTTTTCTTTCTTCTTTGAGGTTGCTCTTACTCTCCGTTTCTCTCTTTGGATGAACGCTCTATCGACTTCCTTGATCAGATTTCCCTTGTTATTTTGTTTCTTCTCTTATCGATGTCGCGTCGTTTTCCTGAAGATCAAGCAGCTTTTTCTTCGCCGATCGATGATGAAGTTGCTCTAACTTCCTTGCATCGTTTGCCCGCGATTGATGGTGCGGTTATGTTTAACGAACCCGGCGGGGGAGACAACTCCTTTGAACCTCTCCGTGAAGACTTAACTGACGACGAGCCTTCTACTGACCAGGATGCTCTGAAGATGACGCCCAGCATCATGCTTCTTCGGCGATCGGACCGTCTATTTTGAAGATGGAAACCATTGCTAAAATGCGTGATTTGTGCTGCATCTCTGAAGACGTTGAAATCGTGATCCCTTCCGCCGATCAGAAACCCTGGGATGCTCCCCCGGGATTCGTCTGCCTTTTTGAATCCTATTTCACTTGCAGTTGGCTTTGGTTTCCTCTTCTTAATTTGTTCGTTACTTATTGTCGGCGGCGGAAACTGGCCTTTTCCCAGCTCATGTCTTCTGCTATTCATCAAATCGTGGGTTTCCTTACCTTAACCGCGGAGGCTCAGGTCGAGGTCGTTCTTTGGGTTTTTGAGTCGCTGATCGTTCTTAATATTCACCCTCAGATTCGCGGTTTCTTTTATCTAAATCTCAGACCGAGATATAAGGTAATTATGGCGCCGTGCAACAAGATCAGGAACTGACACGACTGTTACTTTTTTGTTCGTCAGAACGAAGCCTCGGGTCTTGATCCTTTGATCGAGTATAGGTCGAGGTGGACTTCTTTGATTTTTGTAACGTCCCCCTTTTTAGCTCTTCTTCCTTTGTTTCCCTACCTCGGATTCTTATTGTCTTCATGTTGACTCTGCAGTTCGCCATGTATATAACGATCGATCGTCGAACTATAATCGGATCGAGGCTTCCATTCTTGCCCTGCCGGAGAGGACCCGGTTGCAGCTTTACCAGTCTCCTTGGCGTCGTTCTCTCGCTCAGCTGCCGCCTGGTAACCATCCTTTCCTCTTGATTGATCTACGTCCAAGGTTTCACTATTATGACGTTCAATCGTTCTGCTTCTTAGGTGGGTCCTCCATTCCCCTTTATGAAATAGAAAGACTTTTGAAGATTAATGGGAGCGACTCTGGTAAGGCTACTTTGATACGACCCTGGCCAGCCTCAAGCTTGAAGCTAGAGG
>OVAU01000859.1:0-15912 GCA_900406315.1 Biscutella laevigata subsp. laevigata
TTTGCCCGCTTTTAATCCGCTTTGCCCACTTTACCCACTTTACCCGTTTTGTCCGCACGCTCTGCCCGTTGTCACCATTCAGAGCCTAAATTTTGAGGATGGTGATTGGAGCGGGTAGAGTAGGAGGTATTGACCACTTTGATTGCTAAATAAATCAAACTTCCGATTTATAATTTAACACTCCAAACTTATTTTTTTATTGGATTAATTCATATAAATTTTTATTTTCTTAAAGCGATGTGAAACTTCTTAAAGATATTTTTATTGAGTATTTTATATTCATTTAAAAATATATTTTAATTAGATAGAATATACTAAAATAGTATAAGTTTAAATTACTCTAAGTATAATATTTCTAAACAATAAAATTAAATATTTAATTAATAAAATATAAATTAAATATTTGAAATTTTAATTTTTCTTTTAAATCGAAATATATAAATTATTATAATCTAATTGTTTGGTTCACCAAACAAATTATATAAAAAAGAATTCTGTAATTTAGATGCTAAATAAATCATACTTCCAACTTGTATTATAACATTCAAAACATATTTGTTTATTTAGAAGATTATTTATAAGATTGATTATGTTTGTCTTTTACTTTCTGAAGTGTGTGAGACTTTTTAAATATATTTTTGTAGAATATTTTACACCAATTATAATAAATATATTTGAATCTAATAGAATATATTAAAAAGATTAAGTTTAAATTATTATTAGTATAATTTTTTTAAAACGTAATTATATATGTAATTAATATAATCATAATTAAATATTCAAATATTTAAGTTATTATAATCTAATAAAATTTCATATAATTCCAGTTTTATCTTTCATGAAAATTATATATATCTAATTTTATCATTAATTAATATTTCTATTTTATTCTTTAAATTGCTTTTTCTTATAATATATCATAAAAATAAAAATATTTTAATAAGTTTAAGTTAATATTGGTAAAGATAATTCTGAAATAATAATCTAGATATTTGTGATGATTAAAAGAAAAACGCATGCACAACATTTGCCAAATTAATTTGAATTTTTTTGTATTCTTTTCCACAAGAGTGTTGACCCATGAAGCTCCCTAGACTTTTTTTGTAACGATAATTAAAAAAAAAAAAAAGCCAACAAAAGCAATCTAGTCTACAGACACCAGAAGAATTTGAAATTGCAAGAGGCACATTTCATTACAGCTCACTCACGCGCTCGCTTTATCATTCGATCTCTTCTTCCAAAAGCTTCAATTTTCTCTTCTGACTGAGTGATTTAGGGTTCATGGACTTCATTCCTCCGTTACTTCTAGTCTCCTTTCTCCTCGTGACTATTCCCCTAACAACGTCTCAGTCCGACGCCAATACTACTAATCCTTCTCCGTCTCCGCCTTCTGATTCGGATCTATGCAACGGCGTCTTCGTCTCCTACACTCACTCTAAGGGATCTAAAATCCCTCCTAACGACTCCACCAATCAGCCCTACCGTTTCGAATCTGTGTTGACGCTGCTCAACAACGGTCGCGACGAGCTCAAATCATGGCGTGTCTTTGTCAAATTCGCCCACCGTGAGATCCTCGTCTCCGCTACCAACGCCGTACTCTCCGACGGGTCTAGCTTTCCAGTTAGCGTCGAAAACGGTACCGTGTTCGCGGGTTATCCCTCCTCGGATTTGAAATCGGCTATTCAGACAGCTGGTGATGTCACCCAGATGCAAGCGCGTGTTGAGCTTGTTGGGACGCAATTCGGAGTTGCGCCACCGAATGTGCCGCTTCCGAAGAACTTAACTCTCGCTACTGATGGATGGAAATGTCCCAAAGCTACCCAAAAAGGTAAAGAATGTCACAGTGCCCTCTTCTTCTCCTCAACATTTGGTTTCTCGAATCTGGAAATTTGTTTTGACTGATCTTGTTTGCTATATTTAGGAGTTTCTTTTACTAATCTTCGTTTGCTATGTTAAGGATGAAGTATCTAATGTAGAGATCCATATGAACAAAAAAGAACCAATACGATGCTTAGATTACTAGAGAGAGTCAAACTCCAGCAAGAATCGCATTGTCTAGATACTTGGTGCTCACTCGTAGAAAAAAGTCTTTTTATTTTGTTCACCTAACGTTTGAATTAGTATTGGCTTTTTAGCAACACATTAGATTCTTTGCTTTCTTTGTGGTTTACTTGAAGCTTTCCGGTGTTTCTCTGTTTTGTCAGGTAAAAATGTTCTACAAGTATGTTGCACGCCGGATCCAGACTTTAATAACACAGACATCATTGACAATGAGTTCCTTCCCCGACAAAATGGAGACCTCACTATCATGTACGATGTGATCAGATCATATTCATCGAATTATATGGCACAAGTCACGATGGAGAACCATAACCCACTCGGCCGGCTGGATAACTGGAAACTGAGTTTTGATTGGATGCGGGATGAGTTTATCTATACCATGAAAGGGGCTTACCCGAGTATTGTTGATTCATCGGATTGTGTTGATGGCCCACAAGCGAAGTACTATCAAGATCTTGACTTTTCCAACGTGTTAAGTTGTGCGAGAAGACCAAACATCATAGATCTCCCTTCTACGAAATATAATGATTCTACGTTTGGCCTTATCCCATTTTGCTGTAGAAATGGGACGATTCTACCAGGTTCAATGGATCCTAGCAAGTCGAGCTCAGCTTTCCAGATGCAGGTGTACAAAATGCCTCCGGATCTTAACATCTCTGCTCTTTCGCCACCTCAGAACTGGAGAATCAATGGTACACTCAATCCGGATTACAAGTGTGGTCCTCCTGTTCGAGTGAGCCCTAGCCAGTTCATCGATCCTAGTGGATTACCCTCAAACCGGACAGCTTTTGCGAGCTGGCAGGTGGTGTGCAACATCACCCAATCAAAAGACGCGAGTCCTAGATGCTGTGTATCGTTTTCTGCCTATTTCAACGATTCAATCATCCCATGCAAGACTTGCGCTTGCGGGTGTTCCAGCAACAGAGCATCCCGTGCTTGCAGCACAACAACCTCGGCTCTTCTTCTACCACCGCAAGCTCTTCTGGTTCCATTTGAGAACCGAACTGAAGTCACAGTTGCTTGGTCTTACCTAAAGCATCGTCCCGTCCCAAACCCAATTCCTTGTGGGGATAACTGTGGAGTCAGCATCAATTGGCATTTGGCTACAGATTATCGAGGTGGATGGACAGCTCGGGTCACAGTCTTCAACTGGGGTGAAACAAACTTTGCAGATTGGTTCACAGCGATTCAGATGGAAAAAGCTGCCCCGGGTTTTGAAAAAGCCTACTCATTCAACGCAACCACACTTAGTATCAACGGGAATAACAACACTATTTTCATGGAGGGTCTTCCCGGATTGAACTACCTCGTCGCTGAAAGAGACAGTGACAATCCGTTGAAGAACCCTCGGATTCCCGGGAAACAACAATCTGTTATTTCCTTCACCAAGAAACTGAATGCTGGGATCAATGTCCGTGGAGGAGATGGCTTCCCTAGCAAAGTGTTCTTTAACGGTGAGGAGTGCTCTCTTCCATCCATACTCCCAATGAGCAACAGCCACTACGGCCACGGGAGACACATCTCCTCCGGTTTCCTCCTGTCATTACCGGTTTTAGCTCTCTTGATTCTGCGGGTGTAGCTCAACTGAAGTCTCCCCGAGCAGGGGTTGGAGATACGGTTTCTTGATTGGATCCCAGAAGGAGAATCCAATCGATTCTTTTGATTCTGAGCCTGCGATGAGTGTTGGAAGAAGCTTTATATATATAGGTGTTGTGGAGATATGTCACATTCTTTGTATTGTTTCTGATTAGAGTATCTGTAGTCACTAATCAGCATGTATACATCTCTCTTTCTAGGTCACTGATTTGTTCCTAATCCTTCATATAACCAACCATCTCTTGCTAAAAATGCAGCTATAGCAAAACCGGATCAGTACCGTATCCTTATTATTCTGAAGCAACGATGAATATTTACACAAGTGTTCCTAAAACATTGCCAATTGTCGCAAACTTACGATCCTAAATTATCAGGCTTTATATAAGAAAGATACATAATATCTCTAGGAAAACATTACTTCTAATAATTCCAAAAAATAATCATCATTATTAATGTACTCTATATCTAAAGAAACAACACATTGATCCTCTGAATGATCATCGCCGTTTTGTGAGAGTTTTTTCTACAGGGAGAAGAGAAGAAACAAAGAATGTTGCAGTCTACTATGAGTTTCTGAGGTCAGACCGGGATATTATCAATGGAGTAACCGTCAAAATCAAACTCGTTATCTACCGATGGAAAACCTTCCTGCATTTGATACACAAGAGTGAAGTGTCAAGCTTAAGTTGTAGAGATTGATCCATATTTTCATGGATTTTTACGACTTGTATCAGAAATGAAACCTGCTTGAGAAGTGCGCTCAAGAGATCTTCTTGATTATACTGCTCGTCAAACGGTGTTGTTGTTGTTGTTGCTGCCGGAGGACAAGTCACTGTCTCTGCCACTCTCTCTGATTTCACCCTAACCGAACCACCATCCATGTATATCTGGTTCGCCTGGTTCAGACTCCGCCATTGTGGCTGCTGCTGCTGGTTCTGCCCATACTCAGTCACGACGGTTACGTCTGCTTCCCGCCTTTTTCTCTGCGTGGAAGACGTAGAGTAGGCTTCTGAACTGGAAAAGGCTGCGGATTCTGCTGCTGTGTCTTGATTGGAATTGAAGACCAATCCTATATTCCGCAGATCCCAATCGTTCAACTTGTTGTTGTTGTTCTTGTTGTGGTTGTTGTGCTGTTGCCGAAAATCGTTGAATATATCGTACCTCGGGTTACCAAACCCTGCCGTGTCAACTGATGAGCAGCCTTTCGCATCCGAGCTGTTGACCTCTTCTTGGTAAGATACTGAGGCTGGAATTGAGATTCCAGGGGCACTTGCCAACGGGAAGCTGTTTCGAGGTAGTTCAGAAGGGAAGTTACTGAAGACTGAGGGAGAGGTTGGTAACACTCTGCTGTTCATCTCCGGGATACGATTTCCAACGGTGAGATCGCTTCTCCTTGAGATGTTGCTTGACTGTTGCCGGAGGGATGGTAGCATTGAAGGCCCTCCTTGAGGCAGCTGATCAGCAACAGGCATTGGCATTCCACTGCTCTGAACATTCTGTCCCGCACGCATACCAGCCGGTTGTTGCTGCACGCGAATGTGACCACCTACTGCAAACTGGTTTGGTTCCATACCCGTCGGGACACCATGAAGCAAATTCACCTGCTTGTTACAACTGCTCATCGTCTGGCCGTGTCCATCTCCCAATCTTGTTTTCGGGTTTTCGAAGTTGAAGATGCTTCTCTGATCTACGAGAGGAGAAACCGACATCCCTGGTTTAGAAACTGAAGGCCGACAAAGGCCGGCTGCTTGAAGCTGTGCAAGGCTCTGAGCAGGTAGCTGACGAGCAGCAGCTAGAGCTTGAACATCAAATCCATTCAACGCAGAGAGAGGACCAAAATTCGGATCTTGATTAGTCAAGAATGAATGGGTCAAATTTCCCTGGTACTGCGACACTCCTCCAAGTCGTCTTAGATATATTCGGTACTTCTGCCAAAAACCTTAGGTGTTACAACAAACAAGCAGTGGGAAAAATGTAATACTATCAAGTCGCATATCTTACCTGGAGGTGACTGGCTACGTTTTCTCTCGTTAGCCCTGGTACATTCATCATCTCTAAGATCTTCTTAGGAACAGCTTCTGCATTAAACCGCCTATTAAACCACAAAAACATACAACACAAAAAGCTGAAAACAAGTTTTGTTTCTCTTACTGTCAATGCCAAGCTGATTCACAGCAGCGACAAACTGCTGATGCAATTCAACAGACCAAACCACGCGTGGTTTCTTCAAACTCGATGAATCATCTTTATCATCACCTTGGTCATCAACTTCCTCTTCCTTCCGCTTCCTTGAGCTTCTCCAACTCCCTTCGTTAACTGAAGATGAGTTGTTGTCAGCTTCATCCTTCTGTTGCTGGTGCTGTCTGTCACTGCCGCCTGTCTCTTCAATACTTCCTGAATGTTCAGAGACACTCCACTCGTTCCGCTTCTTCCTCACCACATGCTGCCAT
Source organism: Biscutella laevigata subsp. laevigata (assembly GCA_900406315.1). Classification (NCBI taxonomy): domain Eukaryota; kingdom Viridiplantae; phylum Streptophyta; class Magnoliopsida; order Brassicales; family Brassicaceae; genus Biscutella; species Biscutella laevigata. The sequence continues at coordinate 6,108 of OVAU01000859.1, forward strand.
ATATTCTTCAAAGCTTCTATACGTACTGGTTTGATGAGGTAATCCACTGCACCGTGAGTCACTCCTTTCAACACAACACTCTTCGAATCATCCGCAGACATCACTAAACAAAAAACCAAACATTCAGAGCTCAACCTAACCAAGAAAACTACAAAAAGTAACGTTAAGCGAGTAAACGTACTGATAACAGGTAAATCCATCTCTAGACCAACGTGTTCGAGGAGCTTGAAGCCATCCATGTCTGGCATATGAACATCACTGATGACAACATCAAAACCGTTCTTGTTTTTCCGAAGTAGAGACAATGCTATCTCTGCTCTGTTACATTTCGTTACTGCAAAAGAACAGAATCAGAGTAAAACCAGAGAAACTTGGTCAAAGTATACATACAAATAATGAAAACCCAGAATCGATCAAAAGAAATACCAAAAGGATCTCTAGAGTTAGGATAAGAACCCAGATGAAGTTTATCGAATTTTCATTACAAGTGATCTCTTTGAAAATAAACCCCAAATCAGAATCTTTCACCAGATCATAATTGATATATAACCAAAAAAACAGAGATATAACTGAATCTAACAGTGATTAAACAGTCGGTGAAGTTTTTAGTCAAAATTATTAGCTCTCTTTTCCCTATTTTTAGGCAGACAAAAGGTAGTCAAATCGCCGAATTAATAATCGCAGACTTGAAATTATTAAAATTCAGATTAAAAATAAAATTAAAAGGATTTTTTTTTGAATCGTACCTCTGTAGAGACAAGTACGAAGCATCCTCTCTAAGATCATGAGACAGGTTGGGTCATCGTCAACGACGAGAACTCGGAGACCCACCGGAAAAGGGTCGGAGTTCGACCCACCAACAATACCTGAATCGGGTCCTCTTCCGTGACCCGGATTTATCATCTCTCTCGTCCAGAAAGCTGAACGAACAAGCAAAGAAGATCGAACCAGAGAATATATGCTTTTACGTGGTTTGATTCCAAGGATTGAGGATAACAAACAAACAAACAAAAAGTAAGAAAATCTGATACCCAAAAGATGATGAGATTTCTCTAATAATTGAGATATATGCACATGAAAATTTGGGGTAACATGGAATTAAAGAAATTAGAGGAAAGATTTAGGCTTGTGAGAGGGAGAGAGAGAGAGAGAGAGAGAGAGAGTGAGAACAACGCATGGCTTTGTCTCTCAGCTTCAAGCTCCATTTCTCTGTTACTTTTTTTTTTTTTAATAATTGTAAATTTAAATCCCTGCAAAATCTGAAAATGTTATACAGTATTATATTTACATGTCTCTCTGTATATGTGTATGTAGTGGATTTTCTCAACTTTTCTTTTAAATCCCTTTTTCGAAATGTATCACTTAAAAATACTTATATCTAAAATCCAAACCCACATTTTAATAGTCAGTTGATCGATGCTTTGTTAGCCATTAAAATATCGAACTCAAACTGAAATCGGTGAAAAAATTGAATGGATACTAAATTTTAGTATAACAAACTGAAATCTAACCCGAATCAAACCCAAAAATATGGATATCCAAACGATCAAAACTTATGTCTAAATACTCAATATCTATTACTATTATATATTTTTAATGTTTAAATATTAAAATTTTAGATATTTTAATGTTATATTGAGACTCTAATTTCAACATTTATTATTATTTTCAATGTTTCATTTCTTTTTTAAAAATTTAATATTAATTTTTGTTATATTTAATAAATTTCCGGGTACGCAAAATCGAAAAGATTCGAACTTAATCGAATCCTCTAAATCTTAACCTAGAAAATCAAAATCCGAATGGATAATATCCAAAGACGAATGGATAATCGAATATCCACCCCTATTTTTGTGTATTGTAAATTATATTTACACTTTTTCCATCATGATTCTTTTTCCTATTGATTGTATGTTGATATTATAGTATGGAGATATAAATATACTTTATTTTATAATATGAGAAAAATATTTATTCTATTGTCAACAAATGTTTATTCTATTGTATCTCTTGTATATGTATTCAAATAAAATTTAATTTACTCTTTATTATATTGAAGGGAAACTTTAGTGAATGATGTAGCTTCGTGTAGCTGAAACACATGGGTTGTTTACGTAAGATATCAAACTGTGTGGGATTGATTGTTATATTATTATAAACTTAGGGGTACGGAAATTATGATAAATGAGAAGAAAGTGGGTCCAGAGACACTTGNTCCCGCTTTGCCCGCTTTGCCTACTTTGCCCGCTTTGCCTGCTTTGTCTGTTNAAGAAAGTGGGTCCAGAGACACTTGATACGTGGATCCAGCTCATACATGCAAACATAAATTAACTCATTTTTACAACCTTAAACAATAAATCACTTTATGTTCTTGTTTTTTTTTCTCTTTTGTTAGTGGCTTTAATTACAATCTAAATATAGCTACTACGAAAATAATTTCCTAGAAAACACATTTTTAGTTATCATTATTCACAGACATTTTTAAGCTTTGCGAAATAAATTCATAAACTACATAGTATGATACCATGTAAAGATAAAATGAAAAACAGACAATTTAATTTTCTAAAAGTGAGAATTCGTTTATTTGATACTATTTTTATTACAATATAATCTATTCTTAATTAAAACAAGATACATATTCCTAGACAATATTCTGATTCAATAGTTTCAAAACATTTTAATTCCTCCTAATTTTTTAACATGGGCCATCTTCAAATCTTCAATAGTTTTTTATGTTTTTTAATTTTCTCTCTATCTTATAATATAAAAAATTTAGAGTTTTTATTTTGTTTCAAAATATAAAATTTTCTCAAATAATTAATGCAAATTAATTATTAAAATAATAAAGAATATTCAATATTAAGTTGTTTTGTGTAAAAATAAAAACTTCTTAATATGTGTATATTTGGTTAGAAAATTTTATTTTATGGGACAGAAGGGAATATAAGTTAAGTTTGTGGTTTGTTAATTCAATACTATCCACCAAAATACATATTCTTAGATAATTTTTCGATTCAATTTTTACAAAGTAAATGAAGTATATAATAAGCTTTTTCAAGTTTGACCATTATAATATCAAACTTTTTTATTTACGTGATACAAATTAGTATTACATGTAGTGTTTATCAATTAGTTATAAACTTCCGATCTATTTACATTCAAGTTGCATATAACACAATGGAAACATGTTGTCATTTTTCCTTAACAGGTTTGTATTCCAATAATTAGGGATAATGTATAGATATTATAAAAAGCATGTAACAAAATATTTTACATTAGTATTTTTTGTGTGGTGAAAAAGAAGGGTTCATGCAGGAGTCTTAGTGGAAAGCAAACATAGGAGCAGATCCACCAATATCACTTACCAAAGTGCGTTGCTGCCATTTTTCCCAATACTATTGGTCGAAATTATACCAATCTAATATGTGTCTCTTTATGTTTATTATTTTATGATTATTATAAAGTTTCGACCATGCAAAGTGGCAATTACATTTGTAAACTTCTCTTTTTTGTTTTGCTTCCTTTTTTAAAAGGAATGAGAAGAAACTGGACAATCCATGTTTGATAACATCTGACCACAAATTTTTGTAATGATCGAACAAAACAAATTGTTTTACCAAAAAATAATGCATACATCATATCATCAAAAAGCTTAGACACCTCCCTTTGAAGTAGAGTTTTCTCTTTTCACTGTTTGGAGCTTTCCCGTCGAAGATTTCTCTTTCTGTCGACGTCTCCGCCTTGGTTATTACATCTCCCTCCATCGAGCAAACCCGAGTTATGGAAGCTTCCCTTTTCAAAGCGTTATCTCTAGAAGAAAATGAAGAACCTTTGATACTTTCAGAGGATCCAGAATACAGAGCTCCTGAAAGCCACAATCAGAGTATTATCGGAAGATTGCTAAACCCTCGTGTCCAGAAAGTTTCAGATATTATCCTTGCTCTCCCTCGCAAATGGGGAGTCTATGATAGGGTAAGAGGAATCACACTCTCAGCTGACAGATTTCAATTCATCTTAAAATATAAAGAGGATCTTATACGAGTTCTTGAGGTAGGAGTCTGGACTCATGAAGATTGGTTCCTTGTTTTAGAACGATGGATGGAGTTCCCTCCTCCAGACTATCTGGACTATATCCATGTTTGGATAAGAATGAGAAATGTGCCTTATAATTTTTATGCGAAGAAAACTTTTGACGACCTAGCAACGATTGTTGGGAAGATAGAAATTCTGGCTTATGATGAGGAGAAACCTCAAAGTCGAGAATATATCAGAGCCAAAGTTCGCTTTAATGTTAACAATCCTGTGAGGAAGACTCGAGTGATCCAATGCCATGGAACGAACATCTCAGTAGCTTACGAATTTGAAAGAATAAGGAGAAGATGCTATGCCTGCCAACGGCTTACGCACGACAAAGACCACTGCCCTTTCTTGCAAGCTGCTATTCGAGAGAGACCTTCTCCCTCTAAGGTGAGCAAGGAGCTGATACAACCTTCAGATCCTCTTTTTGGTATCATATATGAAGAGCAAGTGGGATTAGATCCAACCTCAGGAAGACCTAAGATAGCAGACCCAGTTCTAGAGGAGATGAGACAATATATGGTGATTGACAACGGATTGGACAAGACGCTTAAAGCTAAAAGGATTATAAACTCGCTGAAAGAGTTAAGCTGCAACAAAGAGAAGGAAAAGCAAATCCTAGGATTTGAGCCTCCTCCAATTGTTACAACCGATCTTGACAAAGCCAAAGGGGTTGTGTTTCAATTCTCGGAAGAGTTGACAACTAAGGAAATAGTGTCAATTGAAAAAAGACCTTTGAAAGAGACGGCGCTGACTATCAGGGAGGTTCCGGTGTCGTCGGTTTTTGCTCGCTTAGGGACTAACTCAACGGTTTATAAATCTGTCTCCATTGGAGATAGTATAACCGGAGTTACACCTAAGAAAAGCAAGAATCGAAACATACCCAACCTAAGAAAGCGAAAGACACTGGCAGCCAAATCTGCAGGTTTCAAAAAAGGAAAAACCGGAGATAAAGTCATCACAAAGTCTAGGGAGGAGGATATGATGGAAGGATCATCCGCTTCTTTGTCGACTGATCAAACAGAGGTGTCCGGTGACAGGATATCAAACTCAATATGAGTATTCTCAGTTGGAACTGCCAGGGGATAGAGACACCTCTGACAGTTCGACGCCTCAAGGAAATGAGACTATCTTATTTCCCGGACATTTTGTTCCTTATGGAGACGAAGAATTGTACAACTAGACTAGTTAATCTTCAGAATTGGTTAGGATATGATCATAGTCATATTATCGACCCGCAAGGGCTCAGTGGAGGTTTGGCTCTTTTTTGGAAAAGCTCCTTTTGTGTCACCATCGTATCCTCAAACTCAAGAATTATTGATACTCAGATCACGTTGGGATCTTTAACCATTTATGTGAGTTTTGTTTATGGAGATCCAGTGAGGCATTTGCCCAGCCAAGTTTGGGATTCTCTCACTCAGATTGGTATCAATAGAGTAGAACCTTGGATGTTGCTTGGGGACTTTAATGAGATGCTCAAATTATCGGATAAGCTTGGAGGTATTCAACGCTCGTTGTCTTCCTTTGCAGATTTTAGGAATCTTTGTGAAGCCTGCAATATCAAAGAACTACCTTCTTCTGGAAATCATTTCTCTTGGGCAGGAAGAAGAAGAGATGTCTGGGTGCAATGCAAATTGGACTGGGTTTTTGGAAACCCCCGTTGGTTTAACCTCTTTCCAAGATCCTATAGTATTTATCTGGGGTTTGCAGGTTCGGATCATAGGCCGATTTCTGTCAGTTTCGTTCTAGACACTCGACCTAATATAAAGACCTTCTTATTCGATAAAAGATAGAGCAATAATCCTGAGACTGCTGCTTTGGTTAGACAAGCTTGGCAACAATCGGGATGTCTTTCTATGCTGGAAAAAGTCTCTGTCTGCAGAACAAAGCTTTCTCACTGGTCACGTCTGAAAAGGAAGAATTCGAGAATCAAAATACAGAGTTTGCAGCAAAGGCTGGATCGAGAGCTATAAAAAAGACACTTAAATCCTGCAGCAGTTCGTAATCTGAATGAACAATTGGCACAATCTTGCCTAGAAGAAGAACAGTTTTGGAAACAAAAAAGTCGCGAGAATTGGCTTCAAGATGGTGACCAAAATACTCGGTTCTTCCATAGAAGCGTGGAGAAGAAAAGAATGAAGAATTGCATCACTTTCTTACTAGATGAAGATGGGAATCAACATTTTTCTGAAGGCTCAAAGGGCACAATTACAGCTGAGTTTTTTGGGAACCTTTTCAAAACCTCTTCACCTACATCTCTGGACCAACTGCTTCAAGGGATCAACACAAGGGTTTCGGACTCGATGAATGCTGAGCTTACTAAGGAGGTGAGCTATGATGAGATTCGCACAGCAGCTTTCAAAATCAAAGGAGACAAAGCGTCGGGGCCAGACGGTATGACAAGGGCTTTTATTCATACTTACTCGGATATTATTGGCCAGGATATCGTTGGAGAGGTGCAGAACATTTTCAATGGGAATATCCTAAACAGGAATTGGAATTACACTTACATTAGTCTCATCCCGAAGGTTACAAAAGCGAAGAAAATGGTTGATATGAGACCTATTAGCCTCTGCTCAGTGTTTTACAAGATCATTTCAAAGATCCTAAGCAACAGACTCAAGAAGATTTTACCAAAGATTATCTCAGCTACACAAGGAGCCTTTGTTTCTGGTAAATTGATATCAGATAACATATTAGTGGCCCATGAACTTTACCATGCCCTTCACACGATAACTGCTTGCAAGAAGGGGTTCTTGATACTCAAATCGGACATGTCGAAGGCTTTTGACAGGGTAGAATAGTCTTTTTTACGAGCGCTCCTAGAGAAATTTGGGTTTGAGGATAGATGGATCTACTGGATAATGCAATGTGTTGAAACAGTGACTTATTCGATTCTAGTGAATGGCTCACCGCATGGTTATATTTCTCCAAGTCGAGGTTTAAGGCAAGGTGACCCTTTGTCTCCCTTTCTCTTCATTCTATGCACAGAGGCACTCATCAGCTTTATGTCCTTGGCAGAGTCTCAAAAACTGCTAAGTGGCATTAAGATTGCCGCATCTCCTCCTTCAGTGCAACAACTCTTGTTTGCAGATGATACACTTTTTGCTTGTAAGGCAGATTTAAAGGAATGCAGTCACCTTCTCCACTGCTTAAAGGTCTACACGGATGCTTCTGGACAAAGAGTTAATTTTGAGAAGTCATCTATAACTTTTGGTGAAAGTTTGGATCCGAATCAGTGTCAATTAATTTCAGATTTCATGGGAATCAACCAGCGAGGTACTTCAAATGTTTATATTGGGCTCCCTCATTGTTTTAGTGGCTCTAAGAAAGAATTATTGGATTTCATCTCCATAAAACTCTCCAAGAGACTCAATGGATGGTATGCGAGAACGCTCTCTATGGGTGGAAAAGAGGTGCTGCTCAAATCTGTTGTTTTATCCCTTCCAGTTTATGCTATGTCCTGCTTCAAACTGCCGAGACTCTAATGTAAGAAGTTCTCTTCCGCTTTGGCTAGCTTTTGGTGGAATGATGTGGCTGAAACGAAGAAGATACACTGGGTTTCATGGCGAAAACTATGCAGATCAAAGAAAAAAAGAGGTATAGGATTTAAGGATATTGCAACTTTCAATCAAGCTTTGCTTGCAAAGCAGGCTTGGCGCCTTATCGAGAATCTAGACTCTCTCATTTTCTCGCTTCTGAAGGCGAAATACTTCCCCAATTCAGAGTTTTTAGAGAGCAAAAGTGGACCGAGACCTTCATATGCATGGAGGAGTATCTTACATGGAAGAGAGTTGTTAGAAAAAAGTCTGCTTAAATCGATTGTAAATGGAAAACAAACAAAGGTTTGGCAAGAGCAGTGGATCCCAAGTCCTGTTCCTAGAAGACTAACTAACACGGGGATTGCAATTGATGAGAATCTTGTTGTTAGTTCTCTTCTGGATCATACGAGACAGTGGTCCTTACCCGTCATACAAAACCCTTTCTCTCCTGAGGATTTTCTACAGATACAAACCATCAAGCCAAATGTGGCTTTAGAAGATTCAGTTTATTAGTTTTACAACAATTCGGGATCTTATTCCGTTAAGAGCGGATACTGGCCAACAACAAAGGACTTAGAAGAAGATCAAGAACCGGTTAGCTTCTCGGAGAACACAGTCACTTTGTTGAAGGAAAATATTTGGAAAATAGAGACTGTGCCAAGAATCAAATGCTTTCTGTGGAAGGCTCTATCTGGAGCCCTTGCAGTTGCGGGAAATCTTCGGAAAAAACGTGTTCAGATCAGCCCTATTTGCTCGATTTGTCACTCTGCAGAAGAGACGATCAATCATGTCCTCTTCCACTGCACCCCTGCTAGGGAGATTCTCGATATTGCCAACGTCCCACCACCTTCTCAAGGTTTCTCCACTTCTCTGTCTTTCAACGTTGGCTATTTTCTGGACTGTCTGAACAATGCTAACCTTCCTTCAAATATAAGAATTGCTCTTCCTTGGCTTCTTTGGTTCATCTGGAAGAATAGGAACTCTATAATCTTTAGGAACCAGTTTCAGAACTTACAGACTTTGGTAGACTCGGCCTTCACGAAATCTGCGGCTTGGAAACTCTCAAAATCAAGGCCAGTAAAGCCTCCACATCTGAGAGATCAAGTACCTCTAAACTGGTCACCTCCTCCTTCTAGAACTTTGAAATGCAATCTTCATATTGCCTAGAGAAACACTTCTTCCCATGTTGGCGCTGCCTGGGTACTTCGAGACTCAACGGGTGCAGTTAAATTGCATGCTAGAGACGCCTTTCTTCCGTCCCAGAGACGCCTTTCTTCCGTCCCAATCTCGTTTTTTGGCACAACTTGAAGGCATGGTTTGGGCACTGCAAAGTTTAAAGGATCTTCGGGTTTCTAGGGTCATTTTGGAGTCGGATTATGTAAGGGCTTTCGATGCTATTCGCAATCCAAGAGACTGGCCAAGATATAGGAACTGTTTGGCTCAAATTTCTACTCTCTCCANCAAGGGCTTTCGATGCTATTCGCAATCCAAGAGACTGGTCAAGATATAGGAACTGTTTGGCTCAAATTTCTACTCTCTCCACTGCTTTCAAAAGCATAACCTTCCGCCATGTTCCTCCAAGCTGCAATGAGATAACTCGAGCAATAGCAAAGAGTGTCACAAGAGATGGAAGATTTCAATCTTATTTAGCTTTGGGAGGTCCTTCTTGGTTGCACAATATCATTTTTGATGAATCAGGTTAATTATTAAGCAGAGCCTACGACTCGATTAATATCATCCCCCTTTGGTGAAAAATAAAAAAGTCTAGTCGGATTTTACGCCACTAATCTATTATATTAAAATATGGGTTATCTATTTAAAAAGTCATAAGAAATATTTCATTTAATAACTAGGTAAATATTAAAATTCAAAAGTGATGAAATATAATAAAATCGTAGGTCTAAGATAATTACGTAACATAATAAAAAAATATGTATTTGAAAGATTATAATTAACGAAATTTCTAATAAATAGAATTTAACAATTAAAAAATACCTAATAAATATATATAGAGGAATATTTTTTGGCATATTCCAAAAGAATCACTAATTAATTTTATATACACGATGTTTTATTTACCATATCTCTAAATTACATACTATTCTAAAAAATATTAAAAGGTTATGATTTATTCAATTGTATTAGTTATTATTTTCACTGTTTACAACATAATAATTATGAATCAC
>OVAU01000860.1:0-17391 GCA_900406315.1 Biscutella laevigata subsp. laevigata
GTCTTTAGTCTTCTTCTTAATCAGTAGGAAGTAGCTAAAAAATTGCAAAGTCAAACCACCAATTAAACCTCTTGGATCCACAGTGAAAAGTCTATCATACCCAAACGGTAGAACACTTTCCCCACCTTTCCCACAATCTTGAACGGTCCTTCGTATCTCCGGATTAGACCCTTGTGCAAACTCCGAAAAGCTTTGAACTTGCTGCGGAAGGAGCTTCACAAGTACCAAGTCTCCCATAGAGTATTCTGAAGGCCTTCTCTTCTCATCAACCCATTTCTTCATCCGCCTTCGGAACCTCTCCAAACACGCTCGGGCAAGATCAGCGTGTTCTTCCCATTGCTTAGTCATAATGAACGCCCCGAGACTCTTCCTTTCATTTCGAGGCGCAACCACAGTATGTGGCGTCAATGGATGTTGTCCCGTTGCAAGCTCGAACAGACTCCTCCCCGTTAACTCACTGCGTTGAAGGTTGTACGAGAACTGAACAATATCCAGCAACTTAGCCCAGTCTCGTTAATTCGCGCTTACGAAGTGCCGAAGATAGCATTCAAGCAACGCATTCACCCTCACCGTCTGACCATCACTTTGTGGGTGAAAGCTTGTTGAGAAGCTCAACTCCGTTCCGAGCATCTTGAATAACTCGGTCCATAGGCGTCCCGTTAATCGGGGGTCCCGATCACTCACTATATTCCGCGGAAGCCCCCAAAGGTTTACTACGTTCTTAAAGAACGCCCTCGCTGCTTCTTCCGCGGTACAGTTCCGATCACAAGCCACGAACGTTCCATACTTGGAAAATCTATCCACGATCACCATGATAGATCATAATCCTTCAGACTTAGGCAACACGCTGATGAAGTCCAAAGAAACCGAGTCCAAAGGACGCTCAGGAATCGAAAGTGGCTGCAACAAACCCAAAGACTGTTTGTTCTCCGTCTTGTCTTGTTGGTAAACGAGACAAATCTTTACGTACAACTCCACGGTGTCTCTCATCCGTGGCCAATAGTACCCTGCTTCGACGAGATTCAGTGTCCTCTTCTGCCCCGGATGGCCTGCCCATCAGGTATCATGACATTCCTGAATAATGTCTCGTCGAAGGCTTTCCCACTTCGGGACATAAAGTCGTCGTCCCTTCGTGTATAGTAGTCCATTGGTCACCCAAAACTGATTTTTTTTCCTTCTTTAGCCAGCTTAACTAGCTCCTCAGCGATAGGATTACGCTCCAGTCTTTCCTGGATCCTGGCCAAAATCGTCCCCTCGACTTGACTTATGGCCGTCAGTTCCGCTTTCCGGCTTAAGGCATCATCTACTACGTTCACCTTCCCTGGCTTATATTCCAAGGTATAATCAAACTCCGCCAGGAAGTCTTGCCATCTGGCTTGTTTCAGAGATAACTTCTTCTGGGTTTGGAAATAACTTGTCGCCACGTTGTCCGTCTTGACTGAGAAATACGAACCCAAAAGATAGTGCCTCCACACCTGTAATCAATGAATGATAGCGGTCATCTCCTTCTCATGGACCGTGTACCGTCTCTCGGTATCATTCAGCTTATGGCTTTCAAACGCAATCGGATGCCTATTTTGCATCAGCACACCCCCGATAGCAAATTTTGAGGCATCCGTGTGTACTTCGAACGAAAGACCAAAATCAGGTAAGACAAGGACGGGTTCTTGGTTCACCGCAGTCTTCAGTTCCTCAAAGGCTTCTTGGCAACGTTCGGACCATTCCCACGTCTTCCCTTTCTTAAGGAGATCTGTCAACGGTGTAGCCTTCTTTAAGTATCCTTCAATGAACCCCCGATAATAATTGACCAGACCAAGGAAAGAATGTAACTCTTGTACCTTGGTCAGGGCCTCCCAATCCGTAATAGCCTTTACCTTCGGTTCGTCCATCTTCAGCTTCCCGTGTCCAATAACGTGGCCAAGGAACTGAACTTCTTCAGTGGCAAACGTACACTTCTCCCTCTTTACGAACAACTCATTCTCCCAAAGCACTTGGAAAACTATTTTCGAGTGCTTCATGTGTTCCTCCATCGAGTTGCTGTAGATGAATATGTCATCCAAATACGCCACCACGAAATCCAGATAAGGTTGCAGGAATTGGATCATCAACGTGCAAAACGTGGCCGGGGCGTTCGTCAAACCGAACGACATCACCAACCATTCGAACGACCTGTACCGCATGATACACGCTGTCTTTGGCTCATCTTCTTCCGCTATCCGGACTTGATAGTATCCCTTATGTATGTCCATCTTCGTATAGACTTTTGCCCCTCCAAGTCTATCGAATAGATCAACGATCAGCGGAATGGGATAACGGTTATTGATCGTCACCTTATTAAGGGCCCGGTAGTCCACGCACATCCTCAATGACCCGTCGTGCTTCTTCTGGAACAAAACCGGGGCGCCGTAAGGTGCTTTCAATGGTCTCAACCTCCACGTTGCCAACAGCTCATCGAGTTGCTTCCTCAGTTCCTCGAGTTCGGAAGGGGCCATCCGATAAGGCGACATGGCCGGTGGTTTGGCTCCCTGCTCCAACTCGATCTGATGGTCCACCTCCCTTTGTGGTGGTAGTCTTTCTGGCAACTTTGAAGGTATCACGTCCTTATTTTCTTCAAGGACGGCTTCAATGACCGGCGGGATATGCTCCATGTTCCCCGACCCATCTTCCATCTTCATCATGGCCAGAAACGTGGGCTCACCCTTCTTCACCCCCTTGGTTATTTGCATTACCGAAAGGCACTTCATCCCTTCGGTCTTCCCTTAGATGGTCGGAATCATGCACGGATTCCCCTTCTCGAGAATACACACCGAACTCAAGGCCGACAAGGGTATGGCCATTACTTGACCCATGAAATCCATACCCAACACCACCTTGAAATCGTCAATCAGAACAACTGAGAAATCCACCGGACCACACCAGCTTCCCAGTCGCATCTCGAGCCCCCGTGCGACTCCATTGTCGGGTTGCGCCTTAGCGTTTACCGTCTTCATCCAACCATCTCTCTTACTCCATTTGACACCGAGTCTCACAGCTTCATCTTCGACCATGAAGTTGTGAGTGGCTCTCGTGTCCACCATTACTCGGGTTGGCTTCCCATTGATCCGAGCTTCCACGTACATGAGCCCCTTGCTCATCGTCTTCACCACCTGGTTAACCTTTAGGGCGTTAAGGAGTTGTAACGACCCAATCTTGCTCGGTACATCCTCTCGATATTCCGCATCTTAGCTCTCCATGATTGCGGATAGTGACCCTCTCTTAGGGCACTCTTTTATGGTGTGCGGCCCATTGCACAAGAAGCATCCGCCCTTAGGTACGAACGATCTCTTCCTTGCTTCAAACTCGTCCCACCGTGACCCTTTCTCATAGTTCTTTGAGCCGAGTATTTGTCACGTTTTTTCCCCCACCTTTGGCCGAAACCTTTTCCTTTTTAAAGGACTCGGTCGTACCAGAGCTGCGGAAGTTGTTCAATGACTTGGTCGCGGCTATAGCTTCGTCGACGGATTGCACTCCTCTTCACTGCAATTCTTGTTTCGCCCAAGGTTGCAATCCATCGGTGAAGTGGAACACAAGGTCATCATTTGTCATGCTCGTAATCTGAAGCATGAGAGTGACGAACTCTTTCACATACTCTCGAATCGTTCCCCTTTGTTGAAGTTCCCTCAACTTCTTACGGGCTTCATACACGACATTCTCCGGATATAATTGACGTTTCAATTCCCGTTTGAAATCGTCCCAAGTATCCATCCGACAAGCACCTTGCTCGATGTCAGCATGCTTCCTTCGCAACCATAACATCGTTGTATTTGTCAAATAAGACGTAACGGTCTTAATCTTCGCATTCTCATCCATCAGGTTGAGATTGTGGAAGTATTGTTCCATCTGCCAAAGAAAGTTCTCGACTTCCTTAGCATCCCAAGGTCCGCTGAATTGGGTGGTCGAGGAAAATCAACCCGACCAGCTCCCGCAGCTCCAACGGCCCCAACGTTCATGCATGCTCTCTTGCATAGCGTAACGTCTTCCTCTATCGCCACGAACCTTGCGCTTATCTTCGTGATCTCATCTCGCAAGGCTTGAACGGTTCCCATCATGAACTCTTCGAATCGAGTGAAACGAGAGTCCATGTCGGTCGTGTGTTGCTTAGCTTCCTCAAGCCCACTGAACACGAACCCTTTAAGTTCAGTGACAGTGTGTTCGATCCTCTCGAGCGATTCAGACAACTCTCCTACGGTCGCTCTGAGAGCCTCAGTGTGCGCCGATGTAGTCTTGCGCCTTTGTAACTCAACAACAGACGTCGAGCTTATCTCATTTTCTTTGTTTTTTATCTCCTCGAGCCATTTCTCACGAACAATGGTTTCCCTTAACTTCGGATCGAACTTGGCTCTGATACCAACTGTCACGGACTAAATTCTTGAACGAATTTGTACGTGCGGCCTTAGTACCTTTCCTCGTTTGGGGTTACTAAGTCAGCCTTAACCGAACGAGTTTTTGAGTGTCTGAGAGAGAGATTCATTTAAAGAGAGATACTAGAGAGAAGGTTGAGCTTATAGAAGAGTTGTTGTATTATATCCGAATGTGTTTGTACAATGGTTTCATGCTTCTATTCATATACAAAACTAAGCCTTCTTTCCTCCCTAGCAAGTAAGATGGCCGCCTCCTCTCGGTCCAATGGGATTTGCCGCCCACCATCTTACATGAGCCGCCCACCATCTTACATGAGCCGTCCATCATCTTAAAGGTGTCGCCCACCTAATTTCCCTTATTATGCGAACCATCACCCTTTTCTACCAATGGGAGTTGCTGTCCAACCTCCCTTCACTTATTATTACGGCCGCCGTTATTTTATCCAATGAGAACGGTCGATGACTCACCTACCTCCCTGCCTACTTGATGACTAAGCAGCGGGCGTGCTAGGTTCCGCTTATTTTTAGGCCCGTCATTTATTTTGTCGGGTCGCGGACCTGGGCCGTGACATCGAGCTTCCTTCAAACCCTTAAAATTGATAATAAGAATTCTCTTCTTCTTCTTCTAACAATGCTTGTTTTTTTTTAGAGTAGACAACTATTGCTTTATCGCCTGGCTCCATTTTACTATTAGCAACGAGCGGTAACAATTCATAGATTACACAAGTTGAAGATAAATTCAAAAGTAAATCTAAAACGTAAAGAAAAATGTAAGATCAGCTCTAATAAATTTAACATTTATCGAATCACATTTCATAATTCATACATTTCGAAACGCTAGAGTTTATTGATAGATCTATCGAAACAAGAATCATTGAATAAACATATATAAAATAGAATAAATTGCTAAAAGAGGCACCATTACACATTTGAGTTCAAAAAAAAACACTCAAACAGTTTTAGGCACTTTTCTCTTGTAAAATATCAATACTAACCTTCTTTTTTACTATCTTTCTATTTCTTTCTCGTTGGCCTTCTTTTTCTTTCTTTCTTTTTTTTCTTTTTCATTTTTACTTTCTTTTCTTCCCCTTTTTCATGGAAACTCAAATTTTTTTTAATTTTGTAGTTAGAAATAGAGTTAACTGTATTTAAAGGAAATGAAATTCTATTTTTTTCCAACAATATGCATATTGAAAATTGTCGTGAATAATTTAACATATAATTCATACATGTTTTTTATCTCCAAAAGCTTGCTGCTAAAACTCAATCTAACCAAGGACAAGCAATTTATGTTGAATTTCTAAGATAAGGTGCCAAAGTTGGTTTATCTGTCACACTGAGGATATGACAAAACAGAAGTCTACATCGTTTCTCGATGTATGAGGCGGTCCACACATCTCAGTCTCCATGGACGATATATTATAATAAAAAACAATGCTAGACAATGTTGTATAACCAACAATTCACACACACAAATACAACTCTGTTTTACAACATTAGTAATAAAAAACAATGTTAGCCAGTGTTGTATAGACGATATCTCGTTGAAACCCTCTGTTTTTACCCAAATGACTAACATGGTTATGTAATCAGTGTGGTCGGGATATTTATACCACTAGACCATTTGTTGACAGAGTTAGAAGTTGCTTATCATTTGTTTATCAAATGAATAATTGACATTTATTCTTTGTTGAATATAAATTAAGTTTCATTAACAACAAGCTCGAAAACCTTTAACAAAATACACAGGAAAAGTAAAACTCAAATAAAATAGGTAAGAAATTGTGTGTTTAAACCATAAAACATCATATGTATGGGTGAAATTCAACGGATAGACACTACATTAAGTAATCTAACAGACGAATCATCATCCATTTAACATGTTTAAGTAGTACCCCACCTAACAATAGTCAATAGTAATAACACCGACAATAATCACAGAAATCATCCACCATAACCTTATATATTAGCTGCAACAATAATATGTTTTGAAATGATAACTTTACATAATATATTGCTATATGTCACAAGTTGACCGTTAAGTTCACGGTTCGTGGACAAAGATGATTCATTTTTACGTGATCATACTTTTTTCGTCAACTTTTTTTGAAATGCATATTAAACTATTGGAAAAAATAGATTTTCAACTTCTATAACAACAATTATTTCTAATTCTAACTTAAAAAAGCAAATAGACATAGATAATATGGAAGGAGAATAATATATGATAAAAAATAAAAATAAAAAAAATTTTAAATAGCTTTTACAGAAATAAATAGGAGGATTAAAACAGTTATTAACCACTTTTTTTTGTTTTTTTATTGTCAAGTAAAAAAAGTAGAAGAGTGCCTCTTTTTAAGTGGTGCCTAAATTGACAATTATATTTTGAAAAGTGTCTAAACTGGCCTACTACCCTATAAAATAATAGTAAAAGAAACGTGTTTAGAAAGGGAAAAAAATATCAAAATTTTCTTCAACCCACAAATCTCAAGGGGAATAACTAATAAGCATAAGGAAACAACCAAAACAGAAACAGACAATTGTTTGTAGATAAATCAGATGTTGATGGTGGCATCCCACAGCCGGAGAACTCCGTTCCGGCCACCACTGCATATCCGTTTCCTCTCGAGATCAGACGCAACACATCTCACCTGAATCACACCAATTTTATTCAGTTCAGTCTCAGTGAAAACAAAGACAGCTAAAAGTATATAGAAACCAGCCCAAGTAGAACACAATGGTTCATATCTACTGCTTCTATGTGTTTCTTCATGGGTTTCATAAGGATTATCAAACGATTACGCATAAAGAAAAGATTTGAGTAACTTTCAAAACTAATATATGAGAAAGAGCAATGTACCACGGCGGCTGTTCTTTGTGGTACTCTATAAAGTTGCCAGCCTGAGACTTTGGTTCCGGCGTTAGAAGGACGGTGGAAAAGAGACATTGAGTTATCTGCAGCTCCTATACCTAACCAATGTTCACCAGCGTTGATCGATAGTACAGAAGAACTATGGAGCGTTATATTCTTCACGCATTTAATGCCACCTGTAAACCAACAAAACCAAAGTATCAAGGATTTATTAGGTGCACTATATAATGTTCGGTGGAGATGATAGTTGGTGATTCGACTAGAACCGTTCTTAGCCAATGGTTGGCGTTTACGGTTGCAAGTTTTGGTTATAACACTAATGCACTATGGGAGTTTAAAAAGCAGCTGCATAATTTTAAGCAAATAGTGGGTCATTGTCACGAGTCAAATTTGAAAATGAGATCCTCACCCTCATCATTTTCCCAAAAGCGAAGCAATCCATCAGCCGAGCCTGCAAGTAAAAGACAGCAAAGATAGCGTTGCGTTAAATTAAGCTTTGATTTTATTTGTGAAACCACTGCTTCTCAATAATCCCTTTTGAGAATTGGTGGTCAAATACTGAATAGGTCTAGTTGAAACCATCATGGACCTGTGATTATTCCTTTGTCCAGTGTGGAGTATTCAACAGATTGTACTGGCCCAGCATGGCAAGCCAAAACTGCGTCACATGATCCTCTCGACACAGACCACACTCTTGCTGTCCAGTCATCGCTGCCAGTAATCAATGTATCTTCAACCATTCTAATTGATCTGCACGATTTGATCAAACGAGTCACAGATCTGAAATAAAATAATATCCTACAACATTTTACAAAGTAATAACAAAGGGTTAAATATGAATCAAGGCCATTATAAGATTAATCAACCCTACAACCGCAGATATAACATCATTACTATACTTGTAAGAGAACAAAAGCCATAATTTTGTACAAGATCAGGGTGATGCTCACCGTATCCATTTGGTATGCCCTTTAAGCTTATGCATTTGCTTTCCTGAACGAATATCCCATATATTTGCAACCCTGATAATTATCCAATCATTATAATTGAATACGTAAGTGACACTCAAGACAGCAAATCCATGTGTTAATTATGGGTTAGCATACATACGTATCTCTGCCAGCAGCAGCCAAGATTCCAGTGGAGTCATCATATTCAATCGAAAGAATAGCACTAGAGCATCGGCCAACAGTCGCCACACACATATCGGTTCGAACATCCCACATCTTAACTGTTCCATCATGTGCAGCAGTAAGGACACGTTCGCCTGAAAGCATCTTGACACAACTTACCTGCATAATATTTTTGGATGTAGCATACATTTATTCAGAACAAGGTAAGTTACCATTAGTTAAGCTTCCTATTTGGTTGATTATGACTGATAGCTAATAGTCGGTCAAAGATATTAACTTTACAAAGTTAAAAGGTAGTTGGTCAATGGTCAATACTGCGAAGATGCAGGTGGTGGCAGCTCCAACATTTTTGAAATGGGATTCCATTGATTGCTAGTTAATCTCCTTATTTAATTATGTCCATGTCTATATGTTTATTCCATGCTAACCATCAATATTCCTCCTGATTATTTGTGTCCTAATGTCCGGAAAAACACTAGAGTGTAGAGGAAACCTGTGCATCGTGGCCTTTAAGTACTTCTAGAACCTGCGTTGTCTGTTTGTCCCATACAATCACAGACTGGTCATCGGATCCTGAAACTATCTTTCCTCTGTCAGAGTTTATAGCACGGACGGTTCTACACGAAAAGTTAAAAAAGTGCTGTTAGAGACCGCAACATATGACAAATTAACGAAACACTCACAACTCCAGAGAGGCATCAAGGGAATAAGAAATAGGGTATATACCCAGTATGTCCTTTCAGAGTCGCTCGAAGTTCAGAACCACGCAGACTTGGATCCCAGATTTTAACCTGCTCAAAATTCAGCAAGCAATCACAAAGAGGATAATAGGTTGTCATTACTCATTCTGAATTAGAAGAAAACTAAGGTTAGCCTATATATATTACAAGAAACTGTACAATGAAAGACTACAGCATCATACAGAGAGAGAGATCATCATCTTTTGAATGACATTTTTTTAACCAACGACTATCTCATATAAAAAGTTGACAATTGAACTAGAAAAGAAGCATCCTACAGACTACTCTACCAATGCTACTTAGACACGGTTATTCTTACATATGTTCCCATTCACTATATCCACAACATTAATAGCAAAATTATACACTTGTCTTAGATAAAAGCTAATTAAAAAAAATATGAACTACCCGTTGACCCTCTAAGTAATGATCTTCAAGCCTAATAGATAGTGAATACAGCCATCCTTTTAGTTCTAATAGAACACAACACTCTTTAAAGTCCTCAAGGGTGTGCGTTCTCAATGAAGATATTAAGAACGTTAATAGGTGCTAAGCAAATTCAACGAAATTTTAGAAAAGCTTATAAAAGAAAAATAAACATATAAATATTCGTTAAAAAGCATTTTATACCGACCAGACAGTCTGTGCTGCCACTGATAAAGAACCCAGCATCCTCACGATCACCCACAAGATCACAGACTTCCCTTCTTGTGACAGAGTGCAAGGCAGTGACAGCACCGCTGTGACCCTTCAGAACACGTACATTGGTCTGAATTTTCTTCTGGGCAGCAGCAGTTATGTCTGAACAAGTACACTAACTTCAGTTACAAGCCAGAGCGACAACCGCAAAGAGAGAAGAGCTAATCATGTATATACCTGAAGAAGCATTATCAGAAACCCACTTACGAACACGACTGAACGAGTTTGCTCTTGATGCTGTATCTCTGCTAAACATACTCTGCACCCAACTCCTTCCAGAAGCTTCTGCGGGTTGCTGGGTTTCATCAGAGATATCTTTTGGACGTGGGGATGGCAACCCGGAAGTTATGGACTGCTGCTTAAATGAAGAAGCGCCCCAATAGCCAACACAAAGTTGCTGAACATGCGACAAGAACCCTCTGAGTTTAATCTGAAACAAGTTCAAGATGTAGCAGGAAAATATTAGGCCTCAGTTGGTTAGTGTTTCCAAAAGCCCGATTAAAAAGCTTGAAATTTGTAATGGTACAGTGTATAAAGTATGCGAATATGAGACTTATTTCAATAACAGCAGAACGAAATAAATGGAAAACCTAATTTACCAGTAATTTGTATCCAAGTTTTTGCTTCTCTGCTATTGTCTCGATCATGTTCCAAGCCTCTGTATCAGGAAGTCCCAAGCCAGCCTTCAAAAGCGAATAAAATAGCGTGAAGACAAGAGTAAACAAGAGAACTGTAGCCATCACATTTCAGGAAAAGAAGCCAAAGAATAATTCAACTCTGAGAATAAGAAATTCACCATATGTGATGCCACTATGATTAGTCTGGCTGTGACCAAAGTAGCATAGTTCACAGATCTGAGAGAGTACACAAAAGGGTTGCATGGATTAGTAATTTCAGTGATCGAATTAATTGGCAGTTTAATGTTAAAGACAAAACGAGATGATGAATGGTTGACAAGGATAAGCTTTCAAGTACGTGGACAGTAGACTACTATTGATATGTTGAAAAAGCATCCTAAGAGGAAAAACAGAAAAGACACCTATGACATGGACATTACTTACATTCTATGACCATTACAGACATTTAAAGACTGAATTTCTACAAAATCGACAACTTAAATTCTTAAAGCAGACTTCTTAAGAATTTTCTTTTAACGCTCTACTTTGAAACAAAGAGAATTGGAGATCATTCTGAAGAGCTTCTTGTTAAAGCCAAATATCAATAGAAAAAATGAACCACTCCATGATCATGTGTGCTACGGAACAACTTGTATTTCCATTATAAAACCTAAGTTTCAAATTACAGTTCATTTCACCGGCTCATTTGCTATGTATAGTTCTCATCTTGCTAGAAATCAGGAGCATGTATACGAACAAAAAAATGATTTAATCAAACGAATACAAGATCTTAAGAGACTCACTCGTTTGCAGGCTGCTCCATGAGATACTCGAAGTAACCTTCCCAAAATCTGTCACAAGAATTTACAACATGGTAAATAATTGAGCAACATAAAAAAAAATCATAGAGCCTTCAGCACACTGGATTGCAGACCTCATTTCTTCCCATATGGGTATGGAGATGAGATGACGCTGAACATAGTCTGAGACATTATTGACATCCTTCTTAAACATTTCTGCAGAAACTTCAAGTGCGTCCTGAACTGTTGATAA
Organism: Biscutella laevigata subsp. laevigata; assembly: GCA_900406315.1. Taxonomy (NCBI): domain Eukaryota; kingdom Viridiplantae; phylum Streptophyta; class Magnoliopsida; order Brassicales; family Brassicaceae; genus Biscutella; species Biscutella laevigata. Next base: position 11,515 of record OVAU01000860.1, read on the forward strand.
ATCGTTTCTTGACGCAGCACGGCTGACAGCCATTTTGAGCTGAGTTTAACAAAGAACAAAATATCATTCTCTGAATTTAAACAGTTGTAAGACCCAGACTAAAAAATCCCGAAAAATCATAAATGGTGTTACACAAAGCTACAAATCCTTCAACAACAGCCAAGACATATAACCAGAGCACAGCTTAAGTGCAAGTTATTGAGAAACTGGGTGTATTAAGGCCGGTATGCAGATAAAGTTAGTCAACCAATCATATCTACTTACCAATTCTTTGACCGCAATGAACTGCTCATCAGTCAATTGACCATGCCAACCCTGCAGTAAATAAATCCACTATACAGTAAGGTTCAGCTCAGCAAAACTTGCTAAGTTTATATGCTGTACAGTTGCTATAATTACCGAATTCAGATGCTCTCTTATACACTCGATAAAGCCACTTCCACCAATCCCCTCAGCATCAGATTCGATAAGAGCTACATGAGCACAATATGGTTTCAATTTCAATAGAGTCAACAACAGATCTCTGGATTTTATAGCAGAGACAGTAATAACATAATCAAAATGGCCAAAATTGGTTAGTGTCTAGCCAATAAGCATAACAATTTGACTCATTAGTTGGCTAAACCATTTCTTGCAGAGGTGATTTTATGTACATTAATTCACATTCCCATTGAAATAGAACATACCCAGTATCGTGCCGTATTCGAATGAAGAAAGAGGATCTTCAGTCGAACCCAGTTTTAGAAGACGGAGCCATAATCCCTGGAAACCACAACAGACCAATGTAAGCCGAGAGTGACATTATACTTGATTTTTGCTGTTTCCTAGTCTAAGATAATTTTGGAACCATGACCAATCCGAATTTATAATGAAAAACCAACCAACTTTCCTAAGCCGAAATTTATTGCACACGCTTTACATCTGGGATAAAAAGAGTGATTCTCGGGCCTCTGAAACTCTAACGACATGCATGGAGTTTTTGTAAAGCTCAATCAGCATTATCTCTAATAGTTTGGATTTCAATAATATTTTCGAAGGATAGTGTTTAAAGTTTGATAGAACTTTGAGTAATATCAGGGACTAAGTAGATATCACCCCAAGATCTATATTTTTCCTCACAAATTCTCAACAGACAAAACCAATCTGAAGAAGATGTCAACTGATTTTGATCAATTCAGAAACTTGCAAATTGGAATCTTTTAAAACACATACAAGAAATTACTATACCTGCAACTTGACTTTTATATCCAGGACCATTCGTTCTCTCTCAGCCTGCATATAGTAGTTACAATATCATTAAAAAGAGAAAGAAGTAACGGCATGACATCTAGAATGAAAGTCCTGCAGACTTTTTTCATTTTCGATTAAGTTAGCAATCTTATTCACACAAGAATTCAAAAGGACGGCCAATACGATCTTGCAGAACTTTATATAGCATTCTATAAGTCTCGTACAAGAATGAGAGAGCATTCTCGTTTGATATCTTAAGTTGAATTATGTGTAGTAACAACAAGATGAGTCTAGTTTCATTCACTAGCCACCTATCAACAAGATGGCCCCTCTATATGTCATATTGATTAGTTTAAAGCAATGCATGAGCAACGAGATTACAAACAACACTTACAGCCCTCTCCATTGAACTGAAACTGTCTTCTTTGGTATTCTTCCCTGGCGGTGAGCTGCAATTGGAAGATATAGAAAATAAGTAAGGGAATCAGATCGTTGTTAGAAGCAAATCAGGATCTACCTTGGGGTATGCCTGCCACTGGATTCAAGTGCCCCGCTTGCAGCTGTGAGAATCTGCTTCCTCTTTTCTTCTTGTTCCTCTGATCTAACATTTGCAGGAAACCTGTCATAGGTATACCTGGTGGCTGACAAAAGAAATGGAGATTGATCAGAACATGATCCCAAACTCGGTAGATGGACAGTTATTTTCCAGGAGAAATGAGACAGACTCTTAGTAGTTTTTACTGTTAAGCATGCTACACCAAGTTGCAAATTTTATCTCTGTCCAACTACTAGTGGCAACCAAAATCCCGTGAGATTATGAAGAAATTGCATATAATCAATCACATTAATTTTCATTCTCTGAAGGTTCTTATTAATGAACAACCTCAATTTATACTTTTCAGCTTCTGCGATCTCACGAATTCTACCAAATGAAAGATCAAAATGTACCTGATACTTCAACTTCTGGCTCAGCTATTGTGATTATCTCAGGCTCCATAGAAGATTTAGGCAGAATTGACATCGCCTCTTGACCCCTTCCAACTGCATCTTGCAACTTCTCGAGGAGATTAGTACTGTTCTCATCAGATCCTAGACGCCTTTCAAGGTAATCGAGGAATGCAAAAGACCCTAAGAACTGAACCAACTGAAAAAATTGAAAGAGTACCAGTAAACAACAATTCTTCAACATATTATTCAAGATAAAGCTTGACTTAGATTATTCAATACTTTTACACGAACGCAGATAAATCATCAAAAGTATTACATTAAGTAGATATATTGAGTTATCAGATACAGTAACTGCAATAAATGCCTTAACCATACATGAAACAGTTAGTTTACCATAGGCTCTGGTGGCTGATTGGTAGATCGAGACCGTCTCTTCAAAAACGCATCCGTGCTAAAAACTTTGTTTTCCTGACAAAAGAATCTTTGTGAGTAGGTACAGGAGGGGCGAATAAATAATAAGTAAAGAGAAAAAATATCACATACTATGAAGTTACGGTAGCCACCCAAGATAGACGCAAAAAACTTTAAGAATATAACCCTGCCAGAGGAAAGGGATACTATATAACTAAACAGAATAACATGAGTACCAAAAAGGTTCCACGGAAAAATTTGGACAAACATATGAAACAGTTTCCCAAAGCCACCTGAGTTGAAGGTCATGATCTTCTCCCCAAGGTTTGCTAAGGCTTCTAGGGCAGTGCTCAACAGAATTACCATAGCCCTTCAAGAGATCGATCCCCACAACATTAGGGTGTAATAGTTTCAAGATATCGTTTCGCAAAGTGCTGAACTCGGGTTCTGGTATTGGAGGTATCTCCTCAGATGTAGTGATTTGGTTAAATTCAAGATCTACCACTACAACCTAAAAATGGGAACGCTGTGAGACCAATATCAGGTTGACTAAATTTGAAAGAGATATTCATAAAGTATGACATAGAATTAGACTCACGCCATCCATAGCAAGATTGGATGTATCGACATCAGAGTGGAGACCCATCATATATGGTGTCGGTGCATCAATGTAGTCCACTCCACTAAAAAATAATAGTGGAATGTAGACTTGCTTCAGAACATACAACAACAACAACAACAACAAACGAATAAAGATTAGGAGAAATGTTTTAGTCAGTAGAAATGCAAATAGCTTTTCTTGTTCCTATCTTATCTTTAATCCAGATATTCAATTTTCATTAACAACGTAATTAGCAAGCTTAGAAAGAGTTAATATTTATTTGTGCAAATGATGATATCTTCAGTGTTTGAAGACATACCTGCCATCGGAACGGATAAATCAAATGGCATATGGCTTCTGACACCAGAGTCAAAAGTGAATACCTGTTGAGATTCACGATGAAGCAAAATAAGTGCAATGCTTAGGCAGAGATGAGAATCATGAGATGCAAAATAGTTACTGTTTTTTTTTAAAAAATTAAATCAAAATATTAAGGGTAAAATACGTTTAGAAATGTGTTACTTAAATTCATTTTTCTTTATATAGAGAAAGTTACTTGTTAGATCGAAGCAAAATCCTCCTTTCAACTAGTACAGATGTAAACAGCTTAATCAAGTTGTCGACATCCAAACATTGTACAAGAGGTTGGAGAGATATCTGCATTCAGTAAAGCCATGACAAACGTTCCATAAGCTTAATAGGAGAAGACATGAAAGAAATTAGGTACTTCTCGCTCTTGCAGTTGTTAAGAAATTGAAATCTACAAAGCTCATGATACAAAGTGGCTCAGAAAAAGTATTCAAACAGATCAAGGACAGAAGCAGAAGACATACATCTGCCTGAGGAAGACTGTCCTCTGGAGGGGCTTCCACAGAGAGCAAGCAATTCTCGACGGCAAACAAAACTCTGTCTTTTCCAGGAGTCGGCAATGGTACATTAGATACCATATATGCGATAATATCCCACAAGGGTTTACTGAAAAGGTTGAAGGGCACTAACATCAAGTTAACCATAATAGCGGGGTTTATCTTCATAGTTTTGTAGAGCAAACTTTTTACAAAATCAACACAAAACTACCGAAAAGCTAATGCAAGCTCCACCGACATATGTTTACCGAATATATCAAATAAAATAATATAATAAGCAGTAATGCAAGGAATAATTCAAGTCAGATATAAATAAGACAAAGATGTTTTAAGCATGGTGTTTACCAGCTTCCTTCCGAGGAGAAGCAGAGAACAAAAATTTCTTCAAGAGAATCTCGAAGAGCACGAAAATTGGGTGCGTGAGACACGATACAGATACACTTGTCTGCATATGTATTTGGTGGTAAGCGATACGCTTCAATAATATCCTCACAGACTAGATCCCGAAATGCAATGCAACTGACAAATATTTTTGATCCATCACCCTCTGTGGAAAAATATGTTAAAGATAATCAGCAAGAGATCACTCACATAGTTAAAGCAAGCAAGCGTATACAAAGCAAACCAACTTAAATACAACATGGCAGAAACAAAAGACAAGAAAAATGAGTGCAAGACAACATTAAACTCCAAATATGCAATCTACGGATATGCAGACAGTGCAGCCAAATTGAAAATTGCAATGCAAGACTACGTTAAGATAAATACATTGCTAAAGGAACAACAAACGAAAACAGAGCAGCCAAACTGCAAAAGCAAATGAAACTCCAAATATGAAATCTAAGGAGAAGCACATACCCGTCAAGACTATGGGATAGCTCCGTGGGAAACTCGCAGGGTCACTGGAAACAAACCCAGAAGAATGGAACTCCACCCCAGCAGGAAGAACACACTATCCAAATAAAAAGTAGCCGAATCATGAAAATCTGCCTGAATTTAATATATCTAGTCTCCCCAACAGAAGAAAACAAACTCTCGTAGGCTTCAACTAATCAAGCACGCTAAATTCCTAAAAAGATGATTCGTTTCAATCTGATCCAGTTGAAATTTCCACATTTCATAACCGTTTAACAATAAAGCAACGCATGCACGGACCTAAACCAAATCAAAATCCTCCAAAACCCAGAAATATAAGATGAGAAAATTCAAAAGATAATCTCCAACATTACAGTGGGAAGCTGAGGAGGAGGGGGAGGGTGGGGAGACTGATCAGTAGGAGGGAACTGCTCTAGAAGCGAAGGCAAGTAATACGTCTCCAATCCATGGAATCCAAGATCTCCATACAGGGTTCGCATCTCCGGACCAAGTCCGCACACGACGAAGTACTCGAAGATCCGACCCATCGTCTTCCTCGAGATCTAAGCTGGGTTCTAGAGCATGCTCTGGATTTCAATGGAAGAGATCAATTTTGGCGGATTTCGTCGAAGAAAAATTGCTACGATGATGGAAAAGAAAGTAGTTGTATTTTATTTTTATTGAGTAACTCGTAAAATCGTAAAGGAAAATAATATTTAAAAAAACCCTTTTGCATCCTATATTTATACTATAAAATAAAGTTTTTCTTGTAAGAGCTTGAAATTTCTCAATTAAATTAAATAAATTACAAATAATCTTTAAATATTTATTAGGTTTCATTAATTTTATTTAGACAACTAATTCTCACAAATTGTAACTTATAAATTTTGAATATTTATTAGGTGTCATTAATTATATTTATAAAACTAACTCTCACAAATTGTAACATATATAAATAAATTAAAT
>OVAU01000861.1:0-17387 GCA_900406315.1 Biscutella laevigata subsp. laevigata
AGAATGCATAAGAGATTATGTGTTTGTAGACAAGATTAGGTGTCACTATTAGATTACTCTTATGATGACTAAGAGGTTATGTGTACACTCTTATGATGACTAAGGGATTATGTGTATACTCTTGTGATGACTAAGGAATTATGTGTACACTCTTGTGATGACTAAGCAATGACTAAGGGATTACTTGTCACAAATGCATGAATTAAGAGCTTATTGCATCAACACTTGTAACTCATCTCTTCTTTGATNACTAAGGGATTACTTGTCACAAATGCATGAATTAAGAGCTTATTGCATCAACACTTGTAACTCATTCTTCTTTGATGGATGGTTGAGATTTAAGCAAGAATGTGGAATTGAGTCCTCTCCTCACCTATAAATAGATGTCTTTGCTCCATCACAAAACATCATCAAAAACAAAACTTAAAATTCTGTTGTAGAGTATATGCACAAGAATATTGATGTATCATGCAATGAGACCGAATCAAATATGTAAATGCTAATTTAGGGGCATTGTCAGTTCGAATAGCTTTAATTTGTGCATTATATTGAGTGCTAACATGCTTAATGAAGTCAGTAAATTGATGTAAAACGTGGCTTTTATTATTCATCATATAAATCCAGGTTACACGTGTACAATCATCATCTATAGACTCTACGGAAAAGGGACCCCAGACATCGAGATGTATCAAATCAAACGGAGAAGAAGAAAAACGATTATGTGATTCAAATGGCAGCCTTTTTTGTTTAGCTAATGGACACACATAACACTGAGAAGCAGATTTAGACAAATGAGTAGATAGAATCGGTAACTTGGCAGGAGAGGGATGTCCAAGGCGTGAATGCCAAAGATCTGCATTAATCCCGCAAGGATCCAGCAAAATTCAGAGAAGTATGCTTATTGGGAACTTGTAAGATGTAGAGATTATGCCACATAGAAGCTTCACCAATCGTCAAGCCCTGAATAAACTCCAAAAGGTAACAGACATTAACATAAAAATGTGAAGAACACAAACTAGTTTTACCAAGCTATTAACAGATATGAGATTAAACTTAAATGATGGAACTTAGAGAACATTGTATAAGGTAATAGAATCAAAAAGATGTATTGTGCCAGTGCAAGCAATGGCAACTTTAGTATCATTAGGTAAAGTGATTTTTACCCCATAAACTAAACTAGTCGAAGAAAATAATGTCAAGTTCGAACAGACATGACTTGTGCCTCCACTGTCAAGAATCCAAGAACCATTAGGCAAATCATTATAAAGAGGAGATAGACAATGATCTCGAAAAGCAAGAATGTGATTTGTAGAGCCATGTGATGAAGAAGGAAGGGAGGGGATACTAGACGTGGAATGTTCAGTCATTGCTCCATGTTCCATAATGGATGAAAATGCAGCTTGTGGAGCAGTAGTCTCTGAGGCCTGAACGTGAGAGTGCAATTTTTATATAAGACCATGAATCTGATCCATGTTCATCTTGTTAAAGTCCAAGCTGCCTGGATTAGTCTCTGTCATCACATTGGCAACAGTATGTGGGTGAGAGAATTGGCTCTGTGGTTGATTAATTGTTGGAACTGGTTGTTTGGTAGTTGAGTAGGCTGATGAAAAGTGCCACTCTGTGGAAATGGAAGCAAAGGAAATTGGCCTCTAGGCTGTTGAAAAGTGGTAGGAGTCTGAGATGGAGGTTGATTAGATTGATAGCCAGTAGATTGACTCTTGAATCCTGGTATACATTCTTGGTGGGGGGGAGGGTTGACCGTAGTGAGTACAAATAGGACGATTACCTCGCGGTCGATAACCATTATGAACGACACATATGGTGTTCTCAGTCATATAATTCTGATCAGAAGGCACATACGAATCGGTAGAAAAGTTTTGAGCAGGTCTTGTAGTCTGAAAAAAGCATTGCTTCTGATTTGTGCTGAGGACAAATACTCTTTTGTTTTTCATCTTGAGTGACCATATTGAAGACATCTTCAATACTAGGAATATGTTTTAGCATAAGAATGTGTCTTCTTGTAGCATCATATGAATAATTAAGTCCCATGAGAAACTTCGTTACACGATTGCGTTGTTGGAGTTTTTCCCAAAAGTTCCCAGCATTGCACTCGCATTTACCCAAACGTTGTTTAATCTCAAAGATACGAGGTGTGTCGTCTTGTTAAAACGAGATAACAGATCCTTCCATATATTATAACTTGTATGGATGAATAATAGACTTTGTCCTATCTTTCTAGAAACCGAATTGATAAGCCAAGTTGTAATCATATCATTGCATCGAGACCAACTACTAAAATCCTTATGAGTAGAAGCTGGTTTGAGAATAGTATAGTCGATGAAACAAAGTTTATTTCTGACGTTGAGAGCCATTCGAACGGAACGACGCCAAGAATGGAAGTCAGCACCGGTTTCCAGACGATAGGAGAAAAGAATGAGGTCGGTGTGCTCTGAGCTGTGAATAAAATAGGGTCAACGATTGGACTATAGGAGCTGGATTTTGTGCATAATGGTTTTGTCATTGAAGAGAAGTAAGATAGTGATTTGATGTTTAAATCGGAGAAATCAAAGAAACTATCAGAGATGAAATCGGGAGAAAGAATGAAAAAGAAAAAGGAGATTATTCTTGATAATCGCAAGAATCGACGAATAAAAACAAAGGATTTGAGAGATAAAAAGAGAAACGAATGAAATCGATGAATCAAAGAGAAGATTGAATCTGGTAACAAAAAATGAAGAAGAGAAGAGCGCGAGAAGCTATCGCTCTGATACCATATTAACGGATCCTTATTATCACTTAATCAAATGTAAATGATACATTCTGTCTTTATATAGTATCATGAACCTTAGACTAAATCAATAATACATTTCATACATAGCATAAATATGTGATTGCTAATATCCTTAGTCTAGTCGTTACGGTTATCCTTGCTGAGACATTGTATAAGCCACAACCACCATCTCTTTGGTTAGTGCGAAAGGAAAATTTATAATTTTCAAGTCAAATCTCGATACAACCACTCCTTACAGTTCAAACACTCTTGAGAACTCAAGTCGCCTAAGGCCGCCATGGAATATAGGCCACGAAGCATGCTCCGTCAAAACATGTGGGCAAATGAGATGAAACTTGTCGGATCTCCTAAAGATAACAAAATAAGGGTCGTACTCGGCCGTACTCAGAATCCCATTGCGACTTTACCGACCTTTTCCTCTATTTCTCTGAATCTCTTTGACTACTTTTCTTATTCTGTTATCTTTAGGAGATCCGACAAGTTTCATCTTGTTTGCCCACAGGTTTTAACGAAGCACGCATTGTGGCCTCTATTCCACAGCGGCCTTAGGCGGCTTGAGTCCTCAAAAGTGTTCGATCTGTAAGGAGGATTGTATCAAGTGGTATCAGAGCCTCTTGACAGACTCACCATCTCAAAATTCAGGGAGTATTTCTTTCCTTGGTTAAAGTTTGCATCTTTCTTGGTTTTAGCTTCGTTTTAATCTTGGATCTTAAAGAAAACCCAAAAAAAAAATTGTTTTATTCTTGTTAAGGATCTGTGTAGTCTAGATCTGGCCTTAGTAAACTTGATTTCTTGTTTCCTTAAGTTAAAACCTCAAAAAGTTATCGACTTTCTCGTTTTTCAGATTTTTGTCTCGGATTTGGAAAGCTTCTTTGTTTGGCTTCCATGGCGGCCAAGAACTGATTTTGCTATTCTCTTGTTTGTTTGTGCAAGGTAGACGACAGTGCTAGGAGAGAAAAGCAACAGCTTTTGCTTTTTAGACAGTTGGCCGCGATTGTGAAGGAGATCTCTCTCCGGGACCACATTGTCGTACAAGCGTCATTTTCTCCCAATCATTGGCCAATCAACCACCACGGGGAAAAGCAGATGAGACAGTTGTAGTTTCCTAAGAGACAAAGGGAAAAAGAGGAAAGGAGGCAAAGGAGGATTGAGACAAAGCTCCCACGGCCGTACACTGTAGTCCCCAACGTTTGACCCACGTGTTTCTAGCCGTTCTCCTCCAAAAGTGGCCACCACGCCTCACCATTCATATCAAACGTGTGCCTCCTTAGGCAATAGAGCTAGATCAGCCTCACCTCCAAGGGTTGATCCTCCACCAGCCAGAAGACTTGTTCCACCGGCTCCTCTGCAAGAAACAATGGTCGATCCTCCGATCAACCCTCCACCACAGTCTGATCCTAGAACGATCCTCATGAGACTGCTCAATGAGAGATTTGATGTGCTAAGGAGAGAACTCAATCCTCCTCCTCCAGTCGCAGCTCCTCTAGTCCAAGAAGAGCAACGGCCGCCTCAACGAGCAAGACCTAGAGAACCTTATCCGGAAGATGAAGAGGACTTCTTTACCCAAAGGATGCGACCTTGGAGACAGCCAAGAGGTCCTCATCCTAGACAACAGCCTGAATGGGATCATGCTAGAAGGCGCTTTGAGGTTGAAGACGCTTATGAACCTCAAGATGTTCGAAAAGAGCTGCATAGACCAAGACAAGCGTATCTGGGATACCAAGAGGAAGAAGATGATCTCTCTGATCACACTAGTCAAACATCTCAAAGGCCTTATCACCGTTAGCAAATAAAAGAGCGTATTGAAGGCTTCAAGATCAAGATACCTCATTTTCATGGCAATAGTGATCTGGATGCTTACTTGGAATGTGAGAAGAAGATTGAACTTGTCTTTGAGTGTAGATGGTATTCGGAGATCAACAAAGTGAGAATGGCAACTACGGAGTTCCATGATTATGCTATAAGTTGGTGGGATCAAATGGTAACATCGAGGAGAAGAAATGGTGAAGAACCATTTGAGACTTGGGCTGATTTGAAATCGGCTATGAGAAGGAGGTTTGTGCCAAACCATCATCACTGAGACCTTCACCAAAGACTTAGGAAGCTGACTCAAGGTTCTCACTCCATAGAGGATTACTTTCAAGAGATGGAGATGTTGCTTCAAAGGACCGATCTTAGAGAAGACCGAGAAGTCACTATGGCTTGCTTCCTTGGTGGTCTCAACCGAGATATTCAAGACCACTTGGAGTTGCAACATTATGTTGAGCTAGAGGAGATGCTTCACAAGGCAGTGATGATTGAGCAACAAATCAAAATGAAGGGGAAAGCTCCTTTCAAGATTAACTACAACAAAGTTCACAAGCCGACTTATACTAAGGAGTGGAATCCTCCTAAGAAGAATTTTACTCCTACTACTAATGAAAGTGCCAAGGAGTCGCCTAATGCTTTCAAAGACAAAGGAAAAGGGATTGCTAATGCAACAAGAGCCCGTGATGTTAAATGCTTCAAGTGTCAAGGCCGCGGACACTATGCAAATGAGTGCACCAACAAGCGAGTTATGATCCTTCTTGATGATGGAGAATACATCTCCGAGGATGAAGAAGTGGTTCAAGAAAAAGGAGAAGATGAGAACTCCCCTGATGAGTGTGAAGAAGAAGTTGCTCAAGGAGAGCTCTTGGTTACTAGAAGGGCCTTGAATTTGTTCCCCACGGCCACGTATGAAGAGCAACAAGACAACTCGTTTCACACGCGGTGTCTTGTGAACAAAAAAAGTGTGTAGCCTCATCATAGATGGAGGAAGTTGCACCAATGTGGCTAGCACCACCATGGTGAAGAAACTTGGCTTGGACATGAAGAAGCATCTGAGGTCATATCGCTTGCAATGGCTTAATGCCGAAGGAGAGTTGAAAGTTTATCATCAAGTGGCCGTCCCCATTGCTATTGGCAAGTATTATGATGAGATCCTATGTGATGTATTGCCAATGGAAGCTGGACACATCCTCTTAGGGAGGCAGTGGCAATATGATAGAAGGGTTGTGCATGGTGGCTTCTCAAATAAGTACTCCTTTGAGCACAAAGGCAAGAAGATCACCCTTCTCCCTATGACTCCTCAAGAAGTGGCTCAAGACCAACTACACATAAGGAAGAGATATGAGCAACCTTTTACTAAGGCTTCCAACTTTCTTGTCAACCCAAGTGTAGTAAGGAATTCCCTATGCTAAGCAAACTATTTTACTCTTTGTGTATAAGGAAACACTTGCTAGTATGACTAACCATTCACTGGAGCTTCCAAGTGTTCTTAGTGACCTTTTGCATCAGTTTAAAGATGTGTTTCCAGGTGAAGAGACTCATGGCTTGCCACCACCAAGAGGGATTAAGCACCAAATTGATTTTGTTCTCGGAGCTACTTTGCCGAATCGTTCGGCCTATAGAACAAATCCCTTCGAGACTAAGGAACTTCAAAGACAAGTGGAAAAACTCATGAGCAAAGGCTATATCAGGGAGAGCTTGAGTCCTTGTGATTTGCATGTGCTCTTGGTGCCTAAAAAGGACGGAACAAGGCGAATGTGTGTGGATTGTCGAGCTATAAACAACATAACGGTTAAGTATCGCTATCCAATTCCTTGGCTAGATGATATGTTAGATGAGCTTCATGGTTCCAAAGTGTTTTCCAAGATAGATCTTAAAAGTGGCTATTGATGTGTGTGTATTTTGATGGTTTTAACTATCGGTTTTCATTCACTTTGTGCTAGTTTAGGATGCATTTTAGAGTCTTCTAGGTCGCATTTGCATAGTATTTGGCATTTCAGGGACAAGTGAGACTAAGGTGGCAAATTGAGCATTATGGAGCATTATGGAGCAATATGGGAGTGGAATATCTAAGTCCTGGACAGAGAAGGTGCGCCGGCCAAGGCCGTCGGTCAAGCTAGACCGGCGCGCATCAAACATGAAGATACAGAGCAACCCCGCTGGCCAAGCCCCCTGGTCAAGCCAGACCGGCGCAAGTCAAACAGGAGCATACGGAGAGAGTGCGCCAGCCAAGCCCGCCGGTCAAGACAGACCGGTGCACACCCAACAGAAACCTACAGAAGAAGCCTGCCAGTCACGTGCAACGGTCTGCACAAACCTGCGGAGATCAAACTGATAGTTACAGAGGAAGGCCGCCGGTCAAGCGCACCAGTCAACACTGACCGGCGGAGGCCCCGACGAGAGAAAAAACTAATTTCCTTTTTTATGTTTTTGGCCAAGTATAAAAGGGCTCAAGTACTAAAACCATAAACACGTTTTTACTTTAGTTTTTCTTAAGTTTTAGAGTTTTAGATCTGAGTATTCTCAACTCTCTTGTGTGAGAACTACTTGGTATTTACCTTTTGCAATTTTATTTCCAGTTTGTTTTCTTTTCCTTGTTGATTGCTATTGATCTATATTCCTTTCAATCTTAATCCCTCTCACAAACCATGCCTAGAAATTCTCTAAGTGTTCTAGGTATGAATTGTGAGTAGTTCTCCATAACTTATGGATTAGGGTTAGGAATAGGTTAATTTGATTGCTAGGAATGGTTTAGAGTTGAAACAATTAAATATCCTCAATCTGTTCATGAATATAATGCTAGAGTAGGAGTAGCTAATCTAATCTAGATCATAGGAATTTTATCGTCTGAGAGGTGTTCGATGAAATTCCTGAACTAAATGAATAGTTTGTTAATCAATTCTTTCCAAGAGATTGTTTAAGCTATTGATTGATTGTTGAATGGAATCATGTTTAATGCTTCTTAATCATGTTTTATTGCCAAGAGATTTGTGTAGTAGCATGTTAGGAAAGAGGTGAGTGATTTAATCTTAATTTTAAACTCTTAGACATAGGATAAACATGAATGAGTGAATTAAACCAGACTAGCATGAAAATGACTGTCTATTTCGATTGCCCTGATCCATGAGTTACTTTTATTTCTGAAATTAATTAGAAAGCGAACTTGTTGCTTAGGATTGTTAGTGACAGAACAAACCATTTATTTAATCTAGACTTAGTGAAATCCAATATAGAACTTGTAAGTTACTTCCCTCCTGAGTTGGTTCAACAACCTAGATCACCCAACCTCTTACTACAACATTGATAAAACCTTAACAGGATAAAACACCGAGCATCAAAATATCAGTTTATCAGCTATCACCAAATTAGGATGAAAGAAGGAGATGAATGGAAAACCGCATTTAAAACTAAGCATGGCTTATATGAGTGGTTGGTAATGCCTTTTGGCTCAACCAATGCTCCGAGCACTTTCATGAGATTAATGAATCATGTCCTTAGGAAATTCATTTTATTGTTTGTGGTAGTTTATTTTGATGATATCCTAATCTAGCAAGAACCTAGATGATCATGTTTCACATTTAAAATCGGTTCTAAAAGTGCTTAGAAATGAACGACTCTATGCTAATTTGGCTAAGTGCACATTTGGAATGGATAACCTAGTTTTTCTTGGTTTTGTTGTGTCAACCGAAGGAGTTATAATTGATGAAGAGATGTTCAAAGCCATTAGAGAATGGCCAACTCCCAAGACAGTGGGAGAGGTGAGAAGTTTTCATGGGTTGATCGGCTTCTATAGAAGATTTGTGAGGGACTTTAGCACCCTAGCCGCCCCTCTCACTGAGGTTATCAAGAAATTCGTAGGATTCAAGTGGGAAGAAGCTCAAGAAGAGGCCTTTCAAACCTTGAAGGAAAAACTCACTCATGCCCCTTTGCTTATGTTGCCCGATTTCAACAAGACTTTTGAAATTGAGTGTGATGCCTCTGGATTTGGGATTGGAGCCGTGCTCATACAAGAGAAGAAGCCCATAGCATTTTTTTAGTGAAAATCTTGGAGGAGCTACTCTCAACTATCCACCTATGACAAGGAATTGTATGCTTTGGTTCGGGCTTTAAAGATTTGGCAACACTATCTTTGGCCTAAGGAGTTTGTGATCCATACGGATCATGAATCCCTCAAACATCTCAAGAGCCAACACAAGCTCAACAAGAGACATGCAAGATGGTTAGAGTTCATAGAAACCTTTCCCTATGTCATTTCTTACAAACAAGGTAAATAAATGTGGTAGTCGACGCATTATCAAGGAGGTACACTCTTCTTTCTAGTTTGAATGCTAGACTTATAGGCTTTGAGAAACTAAAAGGATTATATGCTGATGATTTTGATTTCAAGGATATTATGCGGAATGTTCATCTCATGCTTTGTATCACTATTACATCCTTGATGATTATCTATTCTTTAAAAACCGTTTGTGTGTACCTAGTGGGTCTATCCGAGAGTTGTTGATTAGGGAAGCTCATAGTGGCGGCCTTATGGGACATTTTTGGTGGACAAGACCTTGAAGGTAGCAAGAACATTTCTTTTGGCCACACTTGAAGAGGGACGTGGAGAAGCTTTGTTCACAATGCCTTAAGTGCAAGCAAGTTAAGGCTAAATCTCAGCCTTTCGGTTTGTACACCCCTCTCCCAATTACATCTCATCCTTTGCATGATGTGTCTATGGATTTTGTCCTTGGTTTACCTAGGACTACATATGGTCATGCTTCCATTTTCGTGGTTGTTGATAGATTTTCAAAAAATGGCTCATTTCATACCTTCATAAAACGGATGATGCATCTCACATTGCTAATTTGTTATTTCGGGAAGTAGTGAAATTGCATGGCATGCCTAAAACTATTGTTTTGGATAGAGACACCAAGTTCTTGAGTCATTTTTGGAAAACCCTTTGGAGTAGACTTGGTACTAAATTGCTGTTTTCTACTACTTGTCATCCTCAAACGGATGGACAAACCGAAGTTGTGAATAGAATTATGGCTATGCTTCTTAGAGCCTTGATTAAAAAGAAATTGAAATCTTGGGAAGATTGTTTGCCTCATGCGGAATTTGCTTATAACATGGCTAAGCATTCAACTACTAAGTTTTGTCCTTTTTAGATTGTTTATGGCTATGTTCCTCTCACCCCTTTGGACTTGGTTCCTTTGCATTTGAGTGAAAGTATAAGTGTAGGTGGAAAGAAGAAGGTCGAGCAAGTAAAATCCTTACATGAACAAGCCAAGGCCAACATCGAGTCTAAGACCGAGTACTATACAAGACAAGCCAACAAGGTACGCAAAGCAGAAGCATTCAAAGAAAGAGATTGGGTGTGGATTCATATGAGGAAGGATCGGTTCCCGGAACAAAGAGATTCAAAGCTCAAGCCCCGTATTGATGGACCTTTCCAAATCACAAAGAAGATCAATGAGAATGCTTATCAATTGGATCTTCAAGGTAAGTTCGATGTTAGCTCAAGCTTCAACACTAGTAACTTGGTTTCTTTTGATGTAGATCCCACGGATTTGAGGTCAAATCCTTTTGAAGAAGGAGGGGATGATATAAGATCGAGTAGCAAAGAGCTTGAGACCGAACAAGAGGAGACTTCACTTCAAGTTTCAACCGGACCTATCACTCGTATCCATGCTAAGAGACTTGCAAATGCTATGATGAGGGCTATGGAGGACTCGGAGATTCATAGCCATCACTTGAAGAAGGAGGAAGAGCCGTTGCTATACAACTTCATCATCTCATCTTCAAGTGATTAAGTCGGTTCTTGAGGTCTTAAGGGGTACTCTTTCTTCGGTGAGGTTTTTCCCATTAGGTTTACTCACAAAGGTTTAATGAGGCCCATTGCACCTCACTTAAGACCGCATCAAGGCAACTTTTTACTTATAACCGTTGTGAGAAAGGAGCCTTGATTCTATCATTTAAATTTGTTGTTTTATGAGTTTCAACTTATCTTTAGCTATACTCCGCGTTTTGAGCCTTCCTTAGGGTTTCACTTTGTTTTGGAGTATTTAAGCTTGTGTAAAGACTCTTTTTATCCTTAGCTAGTATTTTAATCAAAACGAGACTTTCTCTCTTATGTTAGCTCCTTCTTGAGTGCTTCATATCTCAAGAACCCTAGGTGTGTCATATCTTAGGCTTATAAGGTGTATCCAAGGTTCTCCACAGCCTTGGTGGTCCTTTTCATTACACTGTCCTAACATCTCTCTTTTTCATCCTCGGCAACCTCATTTCCATCTCCAGCCGGCAACAACCAACCTCATCAAGTTCCATCAGCCTAAAGGCTTTGTCCCGGAGTTTCTCTCGACTATTCATCATCATTTGGTCAAAGATTGAGGTTTGCAAAGATTCACAGAGTTTGGGATCGATCCTGTCGAAGAAACGTGAAGACGTCGTTGTGTACGACACGCGTGTCGTAGTCACGGTCGTACGTCGTGACCTCAACATCATTCCGCCGACCTAATCACCTCTTCTTCAACATCTATTTCGACTACATCTCCTCATTTGACCCAGAGACTGCATTCACCAAGTTTCACCGAGATCTGAAACGTTTAGGCTGTGAAACTCGTCCACCATTTTCTTCGTGCGGCCGGCCTAGCTGTACTAGGCCGTACTCAGAATCCCATTGCGACTTTTCCGACATTTTCCTCTGTTTCTCTGATTCGACTATATTTCTTATTTTGTTATCTTTAAGAGATCCGACAAGTTTCATCTCATTTGCCGACAGGTTTTGACGGAGCATGCTTCACGGCTTCCATTCCACGGCGGATTTAAGCGGCTTGAGTCCTCAAAAGTGTTCAATCCGTAAGGAGGGTTGTATCTGTTAATTTATAATGGTATGACACAGAAATTTAATGTTTTTTTGTGTATGTAGAATGTAAAGTCACACTTGAAATATGTTATGCAATTTTTATGGTTCCAGGTCATTCTTGTAACAAAGATATGACATATATCCTAATTCTTATTCTTTTCTCTGTTTTTTCTATTATACTTTCTTTTTTTCTTTTTCTTTTTTTTTTTTTTTTTTTCTATTATACTTTCATTTACCCAACTTCCTTGAATGGGTCCGTGTCCACTACTCTCATCTCCTTATTCTCCCTCCATCGCTCTCTCTATCTAAAAATTTCTTCAACCTCTCAGAGATGCCTCATTGGGCCCATTTAACGGCAGGGATTATCTCTGTTGTCGTCCTCTCTTCTCTCCTCGTAGTCTTCCTCCGTCGCTGGTGCTGTCTGCGGCGACCATCGAGCTCAAACACCCTTAACGTGGCTAGCCCCATCCGAAGCGATAGCTTCCAAGCTAGAATCTCCAAGCTTCATCAGACGAGCCTCATCCACCAGCTAGATACCTCCGACATCAAGCGCAGAGGAAACATCAACAACTATTCCGTTTCCCGAACTGGAGGAGGATTCCCGTCGAAACCTGGTCTATTCACCTGGACAGAACATCCGGCTTTGGTGACCGAAGCGGTGGAGAATGGATGGATGAGGTTTGGATTCGCTGTGCATGCACCAGCTCCTTTGGTGACAGGGGCTTCTCCGCGATCGGGCCTTCTAGGGCTTTGCACGACGGCAAGTGTAGGCGATCCTGGTGTAGTGATCACATGGGAAGTATCAAACGGGTCCGTTGACTTCACACAGACGATCAAGTTTAATCAAGAATTCAAAGAAACAGTCAACACGAAAAACGCGTTGATGGTTCTCCGAGGAGCCTTACCACTTCCAGGACCACAACTCATAAGCTCTGCTTTCCCACAAGAGGCTTACTTTGAAATCACAATCCTCGAAATCCTACCCCCCAACCCAATTGGATTTGGTGGGAGTGGTGAACTTGCATCAGTGGAAGGTGAAAAGACTAAGTTGTTCAAGAGCCAAGGACCAAAAATCCTCAAAAGAAGAGAACCGGAAGGGGAAAATGAAGAAGTCGTTTTGTCTCTGGGACTCTCCACTGGTGGTTCCTTCGGTGCCGGCCTTCCCGGAAAATTCCCAGCTTCTATTGGTTTCCAATCTGACGGAGCTGTTTATCTCGATGGTATGTATCTTCTTTGTCTTTTTTGCATCAATTCTTTTGATTCATTTTGTTCAAAGCTCATCAATTAACACATTTAGTTTCATGATCTGTTGGTTCTTGGACAAATTCTCAAATTAGTTATCCGAAAATTAATACTCTCGTAGAAAAGTAAACGGTTATAGAAAACATGAGAAAAACAAAAGAGAAGAAAATATAAAACTTTGGTCATCCTTGGATATCTTTGATGTTTTTTGTTAATGAGAAATGGAGACCCACTAAGGAATTAATAACGTCGTGGTCACGAGAGAAACATATAAGAGTCGTCCAACTTTTCACGTTATCAAGGCCCCAACCTTACCATACCTCTTGAAATCAACAACTCTATTATTTTTATTTTTATTTTTATCTAGAATATGATCGTTGACTTTTGGTTTATTTTCATCAATTCTATTCATTTATACATGTTTGTTTCTTTTTCAAGCTTGATGTATCTGCTCCAAAAAAAAAGTAAAATCCTAAAAGAATTGAATAAATTCGTGTTTGATAAGATGAAGGCTTGAAAATGATAGTTTTGATGTTATTATTGATCATTCGCTTATATCTAGGTCATATTCGTTTTTTGCATTCAAATGTAACATCATGATAATATAAATGCACCCGATATAAATATAGAGTAAGGTGTAAAACATCTCAAATATAGATATTTGATATGATATAAATATAGAGTTTGGATGTAAAATTTGCATATCAAAATTGGATGAATAGAATTAGGACATATCATGTGGACAAATATAAGAGAGAAAAAACATATAATGTAAAGCTTATGGTATTTTTGTCAGGAATGAAGCTTGTATGTGAATCAGAGAAACATGAATGGGCAAAGGAAAACAAGGTGGTTGGTTGTGGTTACGATCCAAGAAAGAAGAAGGTTTACTTCACAGTAAACTCGCACTTGGTTCATGTCATTAACTGTAAAGCAGATGAGTTCGGGACTCCTCTCTATCCCATTCTTGCTTCCAATACAGAGGCCACAGTAGTTGTTAATTTGGGGCAATCGCCGTTTTATTATGGACCGGCAAATGCGCAGCGCACACCAAATCCTTGTGCTGGTGCTACTGCTGGGCTTGAGGATAGCAAAGAGCTCTTCTCTATCGGGAGACTAGATTCTCAGTATTTAAGCAATTTTTTCATTAACAGAGGAAACAGTGACGAGATTGCAAGCGGGAGAACCACTGTGGGACATAGCAATAGACGTAAGTTGGATTATGATGAAGAATCTGATGCCGATCTTTTTGAGATTGCCCTGGAACGTTCCGGTAGACCAAATCCTGTCAGGTTATAGCATTTTGCACGAAGAAGATGATCAACTCTCATACAATATGTTTTTGTACAACTAATTATAGAGACTCCACCCTGCAAATACTCGCTGACCATAAACAAAGGAACAAAGAATTGTTCCTACTTCTTTTCCAGTAGCTTTGTTCAGGTAGAATGTTCAAGATTTTGTGTGTAAATTCAACATTGAATATAATCATATCATGGTATTCGTTGACTGGGTAAGCAATCAATTGGCTCTGTTAGTTTACATGTCGCAGCGGCAGCGATAACGTCAGTTATTTACAACGTTAATGAAAAGCAAATTATCTAAGATGGAGATAAAAACAATCGCTAATAACAATCGCCGGTGATATTTACAACGTTAAACATTGCCGCTAATTTAGCGGCACCACTCACATGTAATTTAAGCTTCGATTATTGGCTTAGCGACTCTTTATATCTCCGTCACTATGGTTTCGTTATAATTTTGTTATTGTTAGTGTTGTTTTGTACGATCGCTATCGCTGCATGAGCGACACGCAAAAGAACATGGCTATTATCTGTTTGTATAAAAATGCACACAGCTAGAGAACGCAGACAGTTAAGCACAAAAAGGAAAATGTATTTCTCATAGCAAAAAAAAATCAAAGGAAAATGTATTTCTCATGGCAAAAATTCAAAAAATAAGCAAATGCTTATATAAACACGTAAGTGAACAAAACTGTATCTACGTAAGACATCTACATACAAAATCGGAAATGGAACCAAACAACAACTAAACGCTACATTAGATGCTACGTATCTAAACGATCCATAATGGCAAATTGTATGCAGACGTTGTTATTCACTTGCCCAAGAGCATTGCAAGACATAAACGAACAAAAATGCAGGTATAAGCAGCTGAGAACATTAACCTCTCGAAATGCAACCACAAATCAATTATTTTTAGAACCATTCCCACAGTTACATAATCTAAAAGAAACAGAAAAATTACAAGGCGATTCAACTATTCTTGATTCCGCCATTTGATCCCAGACTTATACTTGAAAGTATAAATATCTAAGTCTACTATTTTATGTACAGAAAAGGTGGTCATCTATAACCATCAGAATTCACAAGTCAGAAGCAATATAGCAAATCACTTTCAAGCTTCTAACATGTCGGCCAGACAACCATCTTCCAGGGCAACAGGTTTCAGATCAACGATAAATCGATCTTCAAGAAACCCGAAACCAAAAGTCCCATTTTCATACAACCACACCCGCCCTTGCCCTCTGAGATAAGCACTGCCATTGCTCGCTTCTCCTGTCAACACCAGATCATAACTAGAGTTCATGTACAACATTCCAGACACAACACTTTCATCGACTTCGTGTAGAGGACTGATATGGGTTCGACTATCCAATATCAGTTCTTCTTCAACTGAGAAGGGTGATCTGATGAATGCATGATTACTTGTCCAGAACACAGGAGAAGTGTGGCGTGAGAGGGACATGTCTTCTACTTTTCTGCATATAATGCCTCCAACTTCATCGTATTTGACCAAATACAACTCCAATTTCCTTCCATCACAGAAACCCTGCCACCGAGTTCAACAATCACTTACAATGAGCTGATGAAATTGTTGTTAAACTAAACAACACAACCATCTTCATGAAAAGAAACATCACGGTCTCAATGAAGATTGTTTTACTCGTATCAATCATCCCCTAACTAGACTTGTAAAAGGAAAATTTTGCATTGTCCTTACCTTAAAAGAACAAAGCTCTCTCAATCTCAAACATTATCAATGATAATATTATAAGGTGAAATCAACTTTTAAGATTGCAAAAGTCAGACCTTCCATAAGCCTTGTAATGGTTTATTGATGGTGGGCAAACAATCAGAAACCTTTATGAAGTGTTCTGGTTCCCACTTGATTCTCGCTTGTCTCTCCTTCTCCTTCTTCTTCTGTCTCCTTCTATCACCACCTGGGCTCGTCTTATTAGCCAATTGAGTATACATTTCCGAAAAGTTAGCATCCTCGCTTTCATCCTCGCCGGAACTAGAGCCCTTAGAAACCGGACTCTTCTGCTCGTCTGGAAAACATCGATTCTCCTCCACCATGATATGACCATTTCCCATGAAATTCACATCGACAGGGACAATATTGCCACTCGAAACTTCAGTTAGATCAGATCCAGATCTGTGATTACCATCGAGATCAAGGAAATTCTCTGTTCTTCCTTCCGGCGAAATACCCAACAGAAGAAACGGCGTTTTTCGTACCTGATATGTATCATCGTTGATGGCTAAAACCCTAAAACCAATGACGAAAGAAGGACCCCATTCAAAGAAAACGAGCGGTGGCGATGATTCGACGGGATTTGCTCGGCCACAGAGTCGCCAGAATCCAATTAGATTCTCTAATTCGTTTAGAATTTTGTAAAGAAGCTTATAAGCGATTTGACCGTTTCCCCAATTCTGGATCTGGGTCTTCTTCCCCCATCTCCGATGACACATAGCATGCCAGATTTTTCTATCTTCCCGACAAAGCGAAGCGAAGCGTTTCGATGTGCAGGCGAAACTGGAGATCTCCGTTGGTGAGAGGAAAGACAAGATGCGGAGTTGGAGATCCTCGGGGATGTCGGCGAACGGAAGTGCCATTTTATTTTATTTTTCTTGAGATGAAAAATTTTGGCGAGAAATGCTTAGACTTTGGTAGATTTAACAAAGGGTGAGGATGAAAAAGAAACGCACAAAAATCAGGATAATGAGTTTCGAATCGGGATTGTCGAATTCTCAAAAAGTTATATTCTTAGAGAAGAAGAGAATATGCGGAGGCAGCAACGAGAGAGATTCATGGTGCGAAAGGGTTTGGTCCAGACAGAGTTTGACGTGTTTAATTTTCCTATTTCAAAATTTTATGCGAGAAATACGTAAAAGAAAATACCTATCTATTCTATTAAAACAAGATTTATCTAATTAAAAAATCATAGTAAACTATTTTCTATGATAATTTAAATTAAATATTTCTAACCAACTAACTAAGGTATTAAATAAAAATATTTAATTAAATAATCATAATAATTAACTAATTTTCGTCCATATTTGTATGGATAATAATATAATAAAATTTAAATGTAAACTATAATATTTCTAATTAACTGATTAAGATATTAAATAAAAATATTAATAAAAATATGTTTGATTTATCTAATTACTTTCTAACAAATTTATTTTCAAATAAAAATTATTAATAAAAATTAAAAATAAAAATTATTAGTTCATTAACAATATTAGTAATAAGTTGGATTTATCTAGATTAAATCAAACAATATTTAAAAATCTAAAATTTATTGCATTATAAATTTTATCAATAAAAAATATTTTAAATAAGAAAATAGCAATAAAAATATAAGGTTAAAAATATTCATATACTATAATA
>OVAU01000862.1:399-17385 GCA_900406315.1 Biscutella laevigata subsp. laevigata
TCATGAAAACAACTAAAGAAATCCAATATCCAGTCAATAATCACACCAAAACCATCAGTAATATAGGTTAGATGAGAGCAAATTATACTCTCATCACCTGCTTAGACCCGAGGACTCACACCGATCAAGTGCAACGGTGTGGAGATCGTTGTGCTCCCTCTGGACATCGGTCACTACACCGGTGTGCTTGTCCTCCGTAACTCTCTGGTTTCATACTTAACCATTTTTCCATCCTGGCAATCTTCTTTTTGCTCCTCTTTGCTCGGTTCCTCGCCTTGGTCCTCTTCTCACCTGAAATGGTCAATGATATGCAATATGCAATATATAGGACTCTAAAATGCGTCTTAAACTAATGCAAAATGAATGAAAACCGAATGATAAAACCGCTAAAATGCACACACATCACCCGTTTAACAGGATTGAAGAGAAGAAGCCTAGTATAGTGTGGCTATTCCGTGAAGAATTGCTAGAAATTCAAGAGAAGTTATTGTATGTGAAGGAAAAGACACCACATCTTGCTATTGGAGAATTACTCACACCACTCTTTGAGTATGTCGGCGCCCCGTTAGTTGGTCCTAGCGCTCGTCTAAGGTTTCTAGACTTGAAGTATCTGCAGAGGTCTCATTTTCTGCTTGGGGAAGCTGCTGGGGAGTATGTATACTCGTTTATGTCTGTTTCAGGAGACAACTCCCATGTTCTTCTACCAACAGCCGAATCACGGACCTGAGTGATGTCGGCAACGTTGCATTCCACATTGATGGAGCTGATTTGTATGATCTGAGAGGTCCTCATGCATGTGTGTATATAGGGACCAAGGCACCTAAGAGAACTAGACAGAGGGTAGCAAGGGAGACTGAGATCGAGCCTGACTATGAACTTGCATTTGAGCCTAAGTACCAAGAAGGTTCGCCACCCATTTATAGGAGTGCTAGATATTATAATGAGCAATTGCATGTGCCTACATCTCCCGGTCTTATGTGCGAATTAGTCAAGGACATTCGCATGAAGGGTCGTTGGATCAAGTTCCTTGACACCATCATGAGGATAACAGTTGGGGAGCTTAAATGGACCAAGTCAAGGCTGAGAAAAAGTGAAGAAAGGGAACGCAAGTATGAGGAACGACTAAGGAAGGTTGAGCAAGAGCAGAAGAGGACAGAAGAAGACACCCAGAGGAAGTATGTTGTGACTAATGCCAGATTCAGGAAGCTTACTGCTCTTTTCATGAGAAACACGGATGCTTCTAAGAGTTTCGTGAAAGAGGGCTCTTCAAGTTGCGTTGATCCTACACTCATGTATGGTAGGAGATCTACAAGTGACATACCAGAAGAACGCGAGCATGAAGAAGCAGCTCCATCTAGAGCCTCAACCTACGAGCCGCGTGAGAGACACCCTATCGCTTTACCTCCTCCTTATGACTCAGATAACAAACTCCCTTACTACTACTCTGAGGGAGAGTTCGATCCCAACACTCGCTGGATGTGAGGTACCACTCTCACCTTGTAAATCTGCATCTAGTTTTTGATTTCTCTTATTTTTGGTCTCTTCTTCTGAACTCAGACACACATGGACTGTGTTGTTTAAATTTGGAGGAGGAGCCACATTTGGACTGATATTGTTTATTGTTTTGTTTTATCGAGTCCATGCATTGCATTGTGTATACTTAAGTTTGGATAAAAAATCAAAAAACAAAAATTGAAAAATTTCATTAAACAACAAAAAAGAAAATTGTTTTTATTCGGGTTTTGCATTTAGGTTTGCATTGCATTTTAGTTTAGGATTGAGTCTCATGTAGCTTGCATTTCATGTTTTCAAGAAAGAACCAAAGTGCCTTCACTTTAGATCATCGATTTTGGCTTAGTAGTCTCAAAAAGTCTTGAAGTTCTTAAGCAATATATCTTG
Source organism: Biscutella laevigata subsp. laevigata (assembly GCA_900406315.1). Classification (NCBI taxonomy): domain Eukaryota; kingdom Viridiplantae; phylum Streptophyta; class Magnoliopsida; order Brassicales; family Brassicaceae; genus Biscutella; species Biscutella laevigata. The sequence continues at coordinate 2,299 of OVAU01000862.1, forward strand.
ATGTTTAAGAAGCTCATCCATTGTCTGTGAAACTTGCTAGTTTAAGATTGCATTCAATATGATATGAGTCTGAAACATGAACTTTAAATTAGCATGATCAAGTGTGAACTTTAAATTAGCATGATCAAGTGTTGCACTTGGCTTTCATGGTTTCTTCCATTTCACGAGATTGGGCATTTTAAACCAAAACACCTTTATCCTAACTCGGTTATCCTCACCTTAAGGATAATACCTCTCACCCAAACACTTGTGAGTTTTCATTGTTCTTGTTTTTAAGTGAATATGATTTTGCAAAAACCTGGAAGTATAGAGAGCGACATTTGAGGACATCTATGTGGGTAGCTTAGGTAGAATAGGCCTTGGAACTGAATTGGAAACTCGTGGTTAGCTCTAGGACTTGATGTATTGTGGTTATGAGTAGACTAAGTTGATGATTGATGGAAATGGCTTGCTTGAAAAATACGAAAAATAAGAGAAAATGGTGGAAACAAAAGGGATGGAAAAAGAAACCAAGGAAAAGGAGAAACTAAAATCTTAAGGGATAGATGAGAATGAAGAAAAAGGATTGTTAGATTCTAAGTAGAATAAGAAAAGAAAGTGCTAGTGCTAAAAAAAAAAATAGAATGCAAAGTAGAAACAAGAATATAGAGAGGAATGAATGGAAAAGCCTAGGAAAAAGAACAAGAAGAATCTAGCAACTAAGGAAAGAAAGAAAGAAACATCCCTTAAGGTAGCAAAAGATTGGTGAAGATGTTAGATAAAATTTTAGGATTGGGTACATTTAGGTGCAGTGATATGGGGGAAAATAGATGTTCGATTTTGTATGCCCATGATTTTGCTCTAATCTTTTCACTCTGCGAGAGAAACCATATTACAGCAACCTTCATGCCATGAGTGGAACTTTCTTTTTCGCATTGGAGTCCTCGTTCTACTGAACCGATTGAAACCTTGTGCATTCATTTGCTCATGTTTCACTCTTGTTTAAATTGAATGTAGGAAAGCATCATAGGCTAGTTAAGTGGATAGACTTGGCACAGTTATAATAGCGGATGGTAATGTTGCTTGNAAAGACTTTAGGTTGCTTGGTGCTTGTTTTTCAAACCTCGACCCTTGACTTAGATTTTGATTTGCTTGAGGGCAAGAAAAGATAAGTTTGGGGGACTTGATGGTTTTTTCTTTCGGTTTTCATTCGTTTTTCATTAGATTAAGAAGCATTTTAGAGTCTTTCAGGTGCAGAGAAGGCCAAGGCGAGGAACCAAGCAAAAAGATGCAAAACAGGACATTTCAGAGAGGAAAAATGGCTAAGTACCAGAGACGAGGAAGCACGCCGGTCATGCACCGGTGGAGATCACACGGCGGAACCAGACGACTCACACCGGTGGCACCACGGTTGGCACGACCGGTGCACCTCCACAGACGAACACGGACGCTCAACATCGGTGTCGCCACCGGTGGAGTGACCGGTGCCCATCACCAGGGAGGGACATCAATAAAGCACCGGTCATGCGACACTACACGCCCCGACCGATGCACACGTGCAACGGTCCGAGCATGCCATGACACGACCGTCGCACTCATTTCGGAGAAAAAAGAGACCAAGTCCTAATTTCCTTTTTTGAATTCAAATTTGGCTTGCTATTCAAGGGAGCCAAAAACTAAAACCCTAGATAAGTTTTTATAGTTAGTTTTGTTGAGTTTTGAGTTGACAAAAAAACGATCTAATTTTCTTCAGAACCTTTGTTGAGATGTTTTGGTGATTTTCTACTACACTTTTCAGACTCCCAATATCACTTGTGTTCTAATTGATTGCTTGCTATTATCTTCTCCTTAATCAATTTCTTACTTTTAAATCATGTCTAGAAACTCACTAAGTGTTCTAGAGATGAGTTGTGAGTAGTCTCCTTTAACTTGTGGATTAGTGTTAGGAATATGCTACTTAGGGTCTAATAGATCAATCATCCTCAATCGATTCATGTTCTTATAGCTAGTATAGGAGTAGCTAACCTAGTCTAGATCATATGAGTATTATTGCCCGAGAGGCACTAAAAGAAAAACATTCATCACTAGCACATAAATACAACTATTATACATATATAGTAGCATTTTCATAAACGCTATGTCTGCCGCAACAATCGTAGTTGTGCCCATGTATTAGCGTTTCATTTTGATGTTATTATACATTTTTTTCAACTAGTGATAGCATTAGATAAAAGGTGAATCAAATCCATTTTACAACCGATTAGATGTTTTTGATTCTAGCTATTTTACCTAATCTATCTGCCAAAAGAGTAAACTTCCTAGATATATATCTGCAATCACTATTACAAAAAGTTGATAGTAAAACATGAATGTCATCAACGATTGGGGCAGTTTAGTGATGTCTCCATCCTTCATTCTTACTCATGCCCATTTCCATATTGTAATGAGCTTGCTGCAACAATTTAACTAGTTGCTGCGAATCAGTGTAGAAAACTACATCTGAGTAGCCCAATCTTCGAACCTGGATAATGGCTTCCTTTAAAGCACTTGCTTCGGCCTCCAAAGGGTTGGCTAGAGGATCCATAGTTCCTTGCGCAATGATACTTGGTACTCCATCTACACCAGAGAGACTCCAACCATATCTGCTTCTCTCTCTAGAGGAGCTCCATGAGGCATCTACTAGGCATGATTGGCTTCCTCCTCTTCGTTGCATATTGCATTTGTAGGTTGTTGATTTACTCTTTCCACCACTCCACTTACTTGATTGATATTGATCTCCCGTTCTTGTGAATCCTGCCAAATTGAATAATAAGAGTTAGATTGATCGATAATATCAGGGATCATCCTCCTTATTCCTTGGAAGAGCAAACTGTTACGTGCTTTCCCAAGATTCAAACCAACAAAAGGGGAGATGGGATTGTTCTTTTCTATCAATTTTGTGACCAAGTCTGCTACACTCTCATTAGCCTCATTTGGAGGAATAATGTATCTTATGGGACTTAATTCCCACACTTCTTTTGCTATTCTGCATGTGAATAGACTGTGTTTTACCGTTTCCTTTTCCTCTCCACATATAGCACAATCTGTGTCGACTTTGAGGCCTCTCTTAGCCAGGTTCATTGACACAGGCAGCACATTATGCAGCACCTTCCACCATAAATGTTTACTCTTAGTCGACATGGAAAGTCTCCACATTTTACTATAAAGGGATGATAATGTTGTCTGGCCTGAAGTTCCAGCGCCATTATTATTATGAGAGGCATCGTTGTTCCTGAGAGAGTAGTAGCCACTTCTAATTGTATATGTTCCATCTTTTGTATATTTCCAGCTGAGGGAATCACTAGCGTTCCTTAAACTAGGCTTAATTTTCTGAATCCTTATAGCATCCTCCTTAGTGAAAAGCCCAAAGAGCTTGCCATTGTCCCAACATTTCGTTCCATCTATGAACAAGTCTGAGACTCTGAGGCTTTCATCAATTCTCCGACCTTGTTATTCGGTGGTCTAAAGCTCTCTGCTGGCACCCAATTATCAGCCCACACGTGTATACTTTGTCTGTTTCCTATTCTCCATTGAGCTCTCTTAGCAGCAATAAAGGGAACTCGCTCTAGTCATGCATGGAGGGAGTCTGGCTTTTGAAGGAGCCTCCAATTTTGCTTTGCAATCAGAGCTAAGTTGAAGGTTCTCAAGTCCCTCAATCCTAACCAACCTTCTTTTTTGACTTTGTAACAGTTTCCCAAGGAATCATGGGATCTTACTTTTATCCTTTGAGCTGACCAGAAGAATTGCCTGATATCCTTCTCCATTCTACTTATCACCGCTTGTGGCAGCAAAAAGCAGGACATCGTGTACGTAGGCAATGCTTGGAGAACAACCTTTATTAAAGTTTCTTTACCAGCTAGGGATAAGAGCTTCGTATACCAACTACCAATTTTCTGACCAACTTTCTGAGTAATCTAGGAGAATATTGTAGTCTTCTTCCTGCCCACTAACTCTGGCAATCCCAAATATTTTCTGAAACCTCCAGTGTTTTGGATTCCCTGGGTCTGAGCAATGCTCTCTTTTTTTATCAGACGTTACACCTCTCCCAAAAGTGATTGGAGATTTCTGGAAGTTGACTTTCTGTCCAGAGATTCGGCCATATTCATCAAGCACTGACAATAGTTCATCTGATCAGCCTTGCAAAATACTATAGAGTCATCCGCAAATAACATATGAGAAACTACTGGTCCTCCCCGACTAGCTCTAAAACCATGAATTGATCCTTGCTCTACACTACGTTCGATCATATACGAGAGGCCTTCAGAGCATAAGAGAAAAAGATATGGTGAAAGAGGATCACCTTGTTTGATTCCGCTCTTTGATATAATGTGTCCTTCAGGGGAACCGTTAATGAGAACCGAGTAGGTGACAGAAGTTAGGCATGTCTTAATCCAACTACACCACTGATCTGCAAAACCAAATTTCCTCATTATTAAATCAATATAGTCCCATCTTAGCTTATCAAACGCCTTGGCTATATCAAGTTTCACTACCATATAAGGCTCAACCAATCACCTAGCTTTAAGGTAATGAAGGAGTTCGTGAGCTATTAGAACGTTATCCGTGATTGATCGACCATGTATAAAAGCAGATTGGTTTTCGGAAATGATTCTATGTAACCATGGCTTTAACCGTTCTGCTAGGACCTTGGATACTATCTTATAGGCTACATTACATAAACTTATAGGTCTATAGTCTTTGACCCTCTGCGGAGAGTCCACTTTGGGGATTAAGCATATAAAAGTGTGATTAATCTTTGGGTCTAAGTAGCCATATCTAAAAAAGTGCTCTACAAATCTGAACACACCTTTGCCAATTGTGTCCCAATGGTGTTTATAGAAACCGACATTGAAGCCGTCAGATCCTGGGGACTTGTCAACACTCATATACTTCATTGCAGCCACGACTTCTTCCTATGTTACATCACGAGTCAGACTTTCATTCATTTCTGGTGGCACCCTGGGACTCATATCTTGGAGAACCTGAGAGGCAACATCCACGTCGTTAGGCGTGTTAACTGTTCAAAATAACTAGATGCAATGTTACAAATCTCCTCATGAGTATGGTGTTCGGATCCATCATCTGCTTTTAGCATTACAATATGATTACTATTTCTCCTCTGCATGACCTTAGAGTGAAAGAACTTGGTCTTTTTTTATAGTATTTATATAATTATAGTCCAAGGGTGTGAGCTCATAAGCTTGACTAAGTTGTGCTTACAGGTCTTCAATTTTCTTTCGGGAGTTGGTGATGTTGTTGCGCTTCCATTTGGATAGGCTTCCTCGGTAGTAAGATAGACTCTTATTGAACTGCCACGGACGACAGTATTGACCTTTCTCCCGCCATGTTCTCCGAATTATTTCATGTACTGATGCTTCGTCACCGGTTTTCATATTTGAAAAGCTTTTTTCCCTTACTCTGATTTGCTTCTATTTGCAAGACAATGGCTTTGTGATCAGAACCAGTCCAAGTTAGAGGTTGTACCTTAGCTTCTGGGTATAAAGTTAGCCAGTTTACACTGGCCATTGCTCGATCAATACAAGTCTTAACCGTGTGACATCCTTTGGTTCTTACCCAAGTGAATTTATCACTCGTCATTGGAAGATCTGTTAGTCCCAGAGTATCTTTGAACTTCCTGAATAGACGAAACGAGGATTCTGGTCAATGTTGTCCACCTTTCTTCTCCTCGTTGCTACATATCTCATTGAAGTCACCCAACATAATTCTTGGGGTAGTGCCATAAAGACCACTACGAGATTCCTGTATCATCTGCCCCCACATTTCATTTCTAGGCCCACGATCTAGATTGTCGTAGATATAAGTGAGAATGAAAGCTTGTCCTCCATGCTTAACCAAAAAATTGTTCTACTTAGGTTCAGCTATCTAAGAACTGTACAAGAGACTGTGGCCTTCCAAAAAACTGCCATGCCACCACTGGTACCTCTAGCCGATATCAATATATGGTTATCATACATAAGTTGCTGCCCTATTGACTAAACATAAGTATCTACATTCTTCGTTTCAATGAACATGATATTAGGAGAGAAAGTCTTCTTGATATCTTTAAGATACTAAACCGTCAGAGGGTTCCTCAGCCCCTGACAGTTCCAATGCATGATATTGATGGCGTCTTGGGTGGTTTAAGGCTTACCACCAAACCTTCTGAACTTTGCGGGTTTTCTTTCTGGTGCTCCACAGTAGTTTCATCAGTCTCCTCATTATATTCTTCTAGCTTCCGTTTAGTTCCCCTGCTCTCTAATGCACCCTGACTTTTGCAGAATTTCTTTAGTCTTCCGTACTCAAATTGAAGCATTGTTGGCTCTCCATCTTCATCTAACATTACAGGCCGACTAAAGATCGATTTAGTATTCACGTCAATTGTGACTTTCACCTTGGCTACAATTGGAAAGTTCTTCGTAGGTTCACAGATATAAGAGTATGTTGCTACACCCAGAGATTTCCCGATTTCCATTATTGTGGGATAATTCCTCAGCTCCCGTGAGAAAGTTGAGCTATTCCGATTATACCATTTTTCTACAGCGACGATGAGACTTCTATTTCGATTTTGTTCTTCCTGATGTCGAACCAAAGTAGATAAGCGAAGTGGTTTTGGATCTGACCCAAGCGAAAGTTTCTCGAAAGTCTTCCAAATTTCTTTATCCATACGGAAGAAGAAATGATCAATTGAATCCAAAGGACTCAATCAGATTGAATCGCCTCGATACTCGTCGGGCGAAGGTTCTCGAAAGTCGATCCCAGTCGAATCGACGCACAGAATCACATTTCCTTATGTTATTTTACTTATCCAATCTATAATAGTGTATGTGGACAATGCTATTATATTTAAAATTAAAATTAAATAAATTTATATATTATAATTAAAATTTAAAATCAATTAAATTTATATATTAATTATTTAAAAATAAAATCGATTAAATTAAATATATTAATTTTATTTAATAAATATTAAATTTACAAATTATATAAAAAATTAAAACTACATAAATTACAAAAAATATTAAATACAAAAATGAAAAACAAATGGATAAAAAAAAATTAAAGAAAATACAAAAAAAAAATACAAAAAACTAAAACAAAAATAATGGAAAAGCAGGATCTGTTTCGTGAAGAGTATCGCCGGAGGAGAAGAGTCTCGCTCGAGCATGAAGAGTCTCGTTGGAGCCTTGCCAGAAGCCTCGTCAGAACCTCGTCATAGCCTCATCTTGCGTGAAGAAGCAGAAGAGTATCGTCGGAGTCTCATCTCGCGTGAAGAAGCGTAAGAGTCTCTGATTTCCGTCTTCACGTGCTGGAGAACTCAAGTGTTGCCTCTGATTTCCGTCTTCACGTGCCGGAGATTATGTTTGCCTCGCCTCATATTCGACTCGCATTGCCTCTGATGCAGCTCGCCTCTTCACCTCCTTCATCGAGATGCGGCAAAATCGCTCGAGAGATAGCCATCCTTTGGAGACGAGGGAACAAGCGTCGCCGCTGGATTTCGATTCAAGCTGATGAATCGGTTCCTCTAGTAAGCAATTGATTTTCCTCTGCAAAATGTCTTCGACACAGAGACAAAGAGAAAAGACGAAGAGAAGAGAAGAATAGTCAAAGAGAAAGAAAAAAGGATAAACGAAAGAGATAATGAATTGTCATCTTTTTTTTTTCACAATAGGAAATATATTATAAAAGCTCTAGAACGCATACAACTTACAAAGCCGGAAAGACCGGAAACCAAAGCCCGTAATGGAATCGGGCACCAAAGCCCGTAATGGAATCGGGCACCAAAGCCCGTAATGGAATCGGACACCACAGCCGGCGGATACAAAACATCCCCGGAAACAAGAAGAACGACAAGGACAGAAAAACACAAAACAAACGACAACAACAAGTAAGGCGTAAAAGCCAAACGACCAATAAAGCCTTCCGATAAGAACTCCCCAAAAATCTTGCACCAAGAAGCTATAAACAACTTCACATTCCTCCCATAGCGGATGAAGAGTACCTCCCTAATAGATGCTTCTGGAAACCCAATCCGGCAAGAACATAGCTTGACAACCACATGTCGAGGCCCACACACACTTCCGAAAACGGCGATGGATAAACAAATCCTTGAGACGCCTAGCTGGGAAACACAAAGCGAAGCAGGTCTCGCACAGACCTAAAGTGTACAATCAAGAAGCGAATCGAACCCATCTTCAGAACTAATAGGCAGGCAAACTGATCACCTTTCTAGTAGCAGAGCGACACCAAAGACGAGGCAAGACCGGACGAAGAGCCGAAAGGGAATCACCAACGAGAAGACAACCAAGCCGATAACCTTAGGCCATTACTCAAAACAGACCGACCAAACCAAGAACGAACCACCCCGAAGAAAGACTAAACACCCAGAAAACCAAATCCACCTCCAGAAACCGATGGAGCAAGCCACAAAAGCGAGGTAAACGAACGAAACCGAGGTCACACAGGTCAGGAGATACCTAAGCTAGGTGAGCCAAGACACTGAGAACAAAGCCGCCTTCGAAAACCCCCCCAACCGACCTCCCGAGCTGTGTCAAACCGAGGCCAAAGTCGCCACCGGCCGGGCAAAACCACCACAAGTTCTTCGAGACAAACCAGGTACCAAAGACTGCTGCGACAAACCACGCCGAACTGAGACTCTTTATTTAGTAAGCCCGGAAGAAAACCCCCGGCGAGCCACAGGTTCACATATACCTACACGCCGCCATTGAACAAAGAAGACCAGCAACAACCACCAGCAACAAACACCACAACCTAACCTTAAAGCTACAAACCAGTAGAAACAAAGATAACAAGCAACTAACCGAAAAGCAAGGAGCCAAACCAAGGCGTCGACAGAGACCCGAGGCACCACAATAGCTTTGGTTTCGGGCAGATACAAAGGATACTCCAAGAAGGAGCACGCTGACGGCGAGTGAAGACATTACCGGTGAATAGACCCCGACAGACCACCAGAACCGAGCCACCGGCGACCAAGGACCACCAGATCCGGACCACACCACGTCGGAGCTTGCCTCCCGCACCCACCAGAGCCTTAAAAAGGCCCCGCGAGGAACAAAAGCCAAGGAGAAACTAGGCCACAACCACCGCGAAGCACTAACCGATCCTCACCGTACGAAGAGGCCCAAGATGAAGCTTTACTGTTCGGAACCGAGCACCACACACCGCTGCGAACACCAAGGTAAAACCAAAGGGGAGAAAGGGAGAAGAAAGAGGAGAGAGGTGACCGGCGACGGCGATAACTGAGCCGCTCGCCGCCGGTCTGAACAGAGTTTTATCGGATTTGCCTTTGGTCCTGAGAGAGAAGGAAGAGAAAGTTAGATAACGAATTGTCATCTATTGATCTCTTTTAATCAATGGTTAAAATTCACTAAAGTGATCCTTGTGTTTATATATTGACCAATCAGAAATTAAACACCAATTAAGAGTGATTTCTTTTTGTTTTGCCTAATTAAGGGTGAATATGTTTAAAGTTTTAGTTTTGTTTATGTTTCAATTTTCAATTTGTTTTCATCTAAAATTTTATTTATTATTTGTTACATTTTTATTTTTCAAATTATTTCAATCTAAATATTTATTTATTTTTGGTAAATTATTTTATTTTTCAATTTATTTTGAGATAAATATTTTTATAGTTTCATTTTCCAATTTATTTTGATTCATATAATTATTTATTCTTTGTTAATAGTTTCAATTTACAATTTGTTTTAGAGTTTAGGGTTTGGAGTTTATTCAATTTGTTTTAGAGTTTAGGGTTTAGAGTTTCATAAAGGGTTAGAATTTTAGAGTTTATGGTTTATAATATATTATTGATGATTTAGATTTTATGACTTAGGATTTTGAATATGTGGTTTATGATTTTAAGTTTAAAGTTTAGAGTTAAAGTTTAAAGTTTTAAAGTTTAGGTTTGAAGTTTAAAGTTTAGAATACATGATTTCGATCTATTACCAAATTTTTAAAACCATATTTAAATACTTTAATTGAATATGTAAATATATAAATTTTGATCCTATTAGGGAATATATAAATTTTTATCTATAAGTAAATATATATTTGAGTATAACAATCTAACCCTTAAACCCCATCTAACCCCTAAACCTCATCTAACCCATAAACCCCATTTAACTCATAAACCTCATTGATATTAGATAGCACGATATTGATGTTATGGTATCGTTAAATTTCGTAGAACTTAAATCGCCACACCAAATTTTAGCTTATTTTGGCGGAATTAAATTCCCGCCCTATGGAATTCAACGATACAATATCGTGTTTTTCGGGTTATTATATAGTAGCGAAAATCAATAAACATCTACAATAACAGTTCTTAATTGCGTGTTGTCGCAGAGTGCTATTTAAAAAATGATTTTAATTTTTTGATTAAGAGAATCTAATTTAACAAATCTGATGATATAATGAGTAATTGACAAATGTGTTGAATTAAACACAATTTCAGTTTATTTTAGTGAAATTACACATTAGCATGTTTTATGTGCTATAATAGACGATCGAAAAATCTGAAAATCATCTACGATAGCATTAAGGCATTTCGTGCTATGGTGGAGTGCTATCAATGAAGGTTTTTTGTAGTGAGGTATTCGATAAAATGCCTGAACAAAATGAATATGTTGTTAGTTGTTTCTTTCCAAGATATTGTTTAAGATATTGACTAATTGTTGCATAGGATTGTGTTTACTGCTTTTTAAATGTGTTGCTTGCCAAGAGATTGTGTAGTAGCATGCTTAGGAAAGGGATCTTTATCATGAGAGTGAACTGATATGGAATTGAAATCCTTAGACTTAGGATAAACCACTTGAGTGAATTAAACCAAACTAGCATGAGATTAATTTTCTGTCCTGAATTCCTAAATCCATAAGTTATTTTATATTTGAATCTTTTAAACCGATATCGCTTGCTCGGACTGTTTAGTGACAAAACAACTCCTTGAATCTGCTTAGACCTAGTAAAATACTTCATAGGATTTGTGCATTGTTTCCTCCTAAGTTGGTTCGATAACTTACTTACTCTATCTACATTGCTGACTGAATTGAGCTCACCTGAGTGAAAATATCAGCTTATCAATTAACTAGGTCTGCCTAGTTCGATGGGATAACAATTCGATTGGACTAGTGAGATTTCTAAGTTTTCGGGGTTAGTCAAGTGACGTTGCTAGTATCTGAAGGGCACTGGTTAGCCGTAGGTTCACACCTGAGACCATGGGGTGAACCTATTTCCAGAGGTTTAATAGATGGGACAAATGTTAAGGTTTCATATAGGTTATGGCTCTAGTCTAACATTGAGTGACGAATGCTAAGGCGTTGACCAGTTCGTTCAGAATCCCAACACTTGTTTAGATTTATAAGTTCCATTCTCGACCATATATTTGAGTTTTTCACGAAAAAACCCCTTTTTGAAGGCCCTAGATTCGATTGCCTGCAAATTTATCATTTCACCTCCTTGTTTTACTTTATGTTATCTCTATTTCACTTATTGCCTGCTACAAATCACAACCTCTCTTGCTAGTTTTGGTCATTACTTAGTTTTGCATGTCTCTTCGTGTTAGTTGATAAGTAGGGATTTTACTATGATTTAGTAAATCTACTTTTCAATGTAGTATAGTGGAGGGTTTAGAACGTCGAACCACTCTCAGGTCGGAGATAATGCACTAATCCTATGGAGAATTTAGCTAGGTCTAAGTGGAATCAATATGGTATGTTTTGTCACTAAACAATCCTTAGCAAATGAATTAACTAAAATAAAGCAAAACATAAAAGTCAACCAAAAAGTCAATGATACTGAAGAAATGTAAATTCAGGAAATAAATCAAGGGGACTCCAATGCAAAAGAGAAGGCTCCACTCATGGCATGAAGGTTAGTTGTAATTTGGTTTCTTTCGCGGAGTGAAAAAATCATAGCAAAATCAAGCAAGACAAAGAGCAATTGGGGCATACAAATTTTAACATCTATTTTCCCCCAAACTTTGACTCTTACATCTACTCAATTCTATCTTTTCACATCTATTTCTTCACCATTTCTTCTTCTTCACTTAGGGATTTCTTTTCACAATTTTTTTCTGCTCTATGGCTCTTCTTTCTTTTCTTTGGTTGTTTCTTTTTCATTGCATTTTCTAACTTAGCCTTTTCCTTTAAGCATTCTTTCTTTTATATCATAGAGTTTCTTTTCCTATCCTTTTTTTCCTTTTTTTTTATTCCTCTTGGTGAATCTTTTTCTTTCTTTTCTAGCCATTCTTTTCTTTCTCTTTTTAAGCTTTTCCAAGTCAAACTCATTTTACCAAACCTAGTTCTACGCAAGCTTTTCTTTCATCCAATCCAATTCTCAAACTTCCTAAGCTACCCAAATAGATGTTCTCCATTGTCGCTCCCTATACTTTCAAGTTTTTTGCAAAATCACAATCACATAAGAGTTTAGGCCAAGGGTGCAAAGGGGTTAGAGGGAATCATCCTAAAAATGAGAATGACTGATTAAGGCTAAGAGTGTTTCGGTCTAAGGTGCCCAAATTCGTGCTTGAAATAATAAAATACCATGAAACACAAGTGCAACAATTGATCATGCTAATTAAAGTTCAGGATTAAACTCATATAATATTGAAAGCAATCCTAAGCTAGCAAGCTTCACAGACCATGAACTTAGCTTTTTAAACATCGAGATCTATTGCTGATGAACTTCAAGACTTTTCGAAACTACTAAGTTAAAATCGATGGTCTAGAATAAAGGTGCTTTGGTTTTTTCTTGAAAATATGAAAATGCAAGCTAAATGTGACTTAATCCTAAACTAAATGCAATGCGATCCTAGATGCAAAACCCGAATGGAAACATTTTTCTTTTTGTATTTTATGAAATTTGTTTTGATTTTTTTAGTTTTTTCAAAACATAAGTATTTACAATGAATGCATGACACTCGATAGGACAAAACAATAAACAACATTAGTTCAAAGGTGGCTCCTCCTCCAAAATTAAACAACATAGTCCATGTGTGTGTGAGTCCAGAAGAAGAGACAAAAATTAAGAAAAATAAAAAGGGATATGCTTATTCACAAGGCGAAAGAGATACCTCAAATCCAGTGGGAAATTGAGTCATTGTTTCTTGAGCATAGAGCTACCTTGTCTTGTACATGAGTTAACATTGTCTAATACCGAGCAATTTCAATTCTTGTTGTAAAAGCGATAAAAATATACAGAATTAAAAACAAAACTTGAAATAAAAGGATAACATGGGACTTCCTCCCAAGTGACTCTGACCTTGACGTTATTTCCTCATTGAGTATGAGGTGGGTCTATAAGAGTTGGTGTCGCCCCCTTTTCAGTGCTTTCATTAGCCATGTATGGCTTTACTCGATGACCGTTAACCACAAACTCTCCACCGCCTTTGTCCCAGAGGACTATTGCTCCATATGGACGTGCTTCCTTAACAGTAACTGGTCCTGACCACTTGGACTTGAGTTTCCCAGGGAAGAGTTTTAGCCTAGAGTTGTATAGGAGGACCAAATCACCTGCCTTGAATTCTTTATGCAAAATTTTTTTTATCATGGGAAGCCTTAGTGCGTTCCTTGTAGATCTTTGCATTATCATAGACTTCCAATCTGATTTCATCTAGTTCCTCTAGCTCCATTTCTCGTCTCTCTTTGGCAGATTTTACATTGAAGTTCATAAGCTTTACGACCCATAATGCCTTGTGTTCTAGCTCGATCGGTAGATGGCATGATTTCCCATACAACATATTAAATGGAGTGGTAACAAGGGGAGTTTTAAAAGCTGTCCTATAGGCCAACACAGCATCGTCCAGTTTAGAGGCTCAATCTTTCCTACTCACTCTTGATGTCTTCTCGATTATGGCCTTGATTTGCCTATTAGAGACCTCTACATGTCCACTTGTCTGAGGATGGTATGGTGTTGCTACCTTGTGCTTGACACCATTCTTCCTTAACATGCTTTCAAAAACCTTATTTATAAAGTGTGATCCCCCATTGGTTATCACTACTTTAGGTGTTTCAAACCTAGGGAAAATCACACTCTTGAACATTTTCATAACTACCTTAGCATCATTAGTAAAGCTTGCAATTGCTTCCACCCATTTCGACACATAATCTACTGCTACCAGGATAAATCTGTTACCATAAGAAGATGGGAAGGGTCCCATAAATTTGATGCCCCACACATCAAATACCTCGACTTCCATTATCGGGTTATGAGGCATCTCATTCCTCTTACTGATGTTCCCTCTCCTTTAACATGTATCACATCGCTCTGTGAATTGATGAGTGTCCTTAAACATGGTAGTCCACCAGAATCCTGCCTGCAAAACCTTTGACACAGTCTTAAAATTAGCAAAGTGACCTCCATAGGTTGACCCATGACAATGTGTCAAGATGCCTTCAACTTCCTCCTCAAAGTATATAGGTAAGGCTCGTCCCAGTAGAACCTTTTGACATCCTTCAAGAATTTATTCTTTTGATGGTCATCTAGATCTGTTGGTGATGGTGGGTTTATTTCACCCAACAATTGATCAGAGGTTTTAATCTCCTTTTCCTCGTCACTACACAGGCTGCAAGTGCACAACTATGCCAGTTGAGTACTTAGGGTTCGAATCCACATAGAAGGTATCTTTTAGGTCTAAACGTTCACTAGAGCTAAGTTGATTATGGGGTTTTGGTTTTGAAGGTGACAAGCAAGAAAGCGAAGAAGCAATGAAGAGCAAGCAAGAAGAGAAAATGAAATTTAGACTTAAGAGAAATCAATAAACTAAACGTTAGGTCTTTGGGAGATCTCCTTCTCGGATCCCATGATCTAGGTGGTTCGGTCATAAGAGTAGCATGAGNTTGATCCCACCCCACTGTCGTGGTGCATTGAGATCCTTAGCTACACTGCCCAAATAACCAAGGGCGATTCCGTGTCATTCCTATCGTGGCCAAGCTAGCATTATTCCGAGACTGAGTCGATATGCTCACAACCAAGAGACCCTCAAATAGGAAGTCTATGCATGGGATTTGGCCCTTATACAAAGTTCCCCTCGGTTGCTCTCTCAACAAATGGTCC
>OVAU01000863.1:0-17366 GCA_900406315.1 Biscutella laevigata subsp. laevigata
TATTTTCAATTTTACCCTTAATGAAAATTACATGTATTTTCTGTTTTACCCTTAATGAATATTTTTATTTTGTTGTAGGGTGCATTTAGTCTAGTGGTTTAGGCTTTCTAGGCTGTCACTCAACACAAGGTTTCAATCTGTGTAAGCTCCAAAGTGAGCAAAATGGTGAGTGAGATCTACCTTGTGGTCCACAAAGAAACAATAGTTTTTTTTTTTTAACAAGAATATTTTTAATTTGTTATTTGTTTCATTGATAGATTTAAAGATTATATTTTTTAAAGTGACTCTCAAATAATATTATAGAAATTGAGGAATAAATTTTTTAACAGAAAAAAGAGTTTATAAATTTGAATGGTTACTAAATTTTTATAAAAATGTACCGAATCAAACTCATTACTCGAATGTCTCAAAAAAAAAGAAATAAAAATAAATGATTGGACTAATTTGGCCCAAAAGCTTTAACGATATCAAACTTAAAGCCCAATAAAGGCCTATATAAATAACCTTTACCTAAAGCGACGTATCTTCTACGGCCAACCCGTTTAGCTGACGCAACCAAACTCCAAAATTAAAAATAAACATTTATTTTTTTCCTTTCTTCTTCTTCTTCCGTCTGCTTCTCCTTCTCTCTTTCCATTTTCTCTGAACTCTCTCTATTTCCTTCTCTCTCTCTCCTTGTCTGAACGCATCGGGTTTCAAAATCCATTGATGCAGACCTCGATCTTTCTTTACTACCACTGATCTATACGGACACACATACGATTTTAATTACTCTTAATCTGTACAGCTATGGCTGCCGTTTCTTCTAATCCTCGCACCGTTGAAGAGATCTTTAAGGATTATAACGCTCGTCGTACCGCTCTTCTTCGTGCTCTCACTAAAGGTCTTTCCCAAATCTCTTCTCTCGAGAAATTTCCCAGATTTCTTCGTAATGTCTTTGTTTTTTCCTTGACATGTTTCTAATTTCGTCGTTTTTTTCCAGATGTTGATGATTTCTACTCTCAGTGCGATCCGGGTAAGTCCTCTCTAGCATTTAGTTGACAGAATTTCTTACCTAGTTTTGTCTTTTGAGAGATTTGATTCAGATTGGTGTTTGTGTTTGTTCAGAAAAGGAGAATCTGTGTTTGTATGGACACCCAAATGAGTCATGGGAAGTGAATCTACCAGCAGAGGAAGTGCCTCCTGAGCTTCCTGAGCCTGCGCTTGGTATCAATTTTGCTAGAGACGGTATGCAGAGGAAAGATTGGCTTTCGCTAGTTGCTGTACACAGTGATTGTTGGTTGCTCTCTGTTTCTTTCTACTTTGGAGCTCGGCTTAATCGCAATGAGAGGTCTTTCTCTTTAACCTCTTTTTATAACTTGATTCACCAGTCTTCATGTTTTTGAGTTTGAGTCATGTCTTGCATTTTTATCTGGTTTCAGTTGATTTTGTTCTTCTTACACGAACCATTTGCTTTATTGTTATGTTGATGGGATCTTTTAGCTTTTACTTGAAGTATTTCAAAGCACGAACTGTATAGTGAAAAACTTTCTTTTTATAATAAAGCTTTTGTGACACTGATGGAGTTTTTTTAGATGATGTTGTTGAATACTGTTTTTCCCCTTTTGCTATGTAGATCTTTTTCTCCTTCTTAGGCTATGTTGCATGTGGCTGCTAAACTCAAATTCCTAGACTTCTTGTTTGTTGCATGACTTCATAATTCTGAACTTTTCTCAGTTCTTCATCCTATGGATTTTGAAATTGCTAGACTTGAAACAATATTTTCTTGCCATTACTTGATTACGTTCCCCACTTTTAAAAGCCTGGTATTTGCTATCCTGTGACATCTTAAAACCAATAGTTTCTGAAGGTATGTGATGAATTTCACCATCTACTACTATTATTTTAGTAACTATTAAACTGGTGTTTTGGAATTCCAAGAAATTTGCTGCAAAAAGGATATGTGAAAGTTGCATATTGACAAAAATATTGCTCTTTGATTAGTACTAATGGAATAGTATCACTGTTTTACACCCTTTTCTTTATTATATTTTTTCATTGTTCTTCTTCAAGAGAGTTGCTACTTTTAGCATTTAGATGGGTGGCAACTATAGGTTCTGCAAACTGGACTTTGTGCTAGCTCACCAGAAGTTTCATTATACATTAACATGTCTTTAATGTGATGGCTCACCTGTAGCTTTTATTCCCGATGAAGGGAATCTACTTCAGAGCTACAAACCTATTATGCTAGATAAACATCACATTGGTTCACAATTGTTATTTTTACTGAAATGAAGACTCTGGATCTCTTTTCTCTAGTTCTCTGCTAATCGAGTTTGTAGTTCCTCTCATTTACCTTTTCCACTGTATTTGTCAATTCATGGATTTCTGAAATATTTTTATTTGCAGGAAGCGGCTATTCAGTCTGATCAACGATCTCCCAACTCTTTTTGATGTAGTGACTGGTAGGAAACCCATCAAAGACAACAAGCCAAGCTCAGATTCCGGAAGCAAATCCAGAAACGGTGCTAAGGTACACTTCAAAGAC
This sequence comes from Biscutella laevigata subsp. laevigata, assembly GCA_900406315.1. Lineage (NCBI taxonomy): Eukaryota > Viridiplantae > Streptophyta > Magnoliopsida > Brassicales > Brassicaceae > Biscutella > Biscutella laevigata. The sequence goes on from OVAU01000863.1 coordinate 2,528, forward strand.
GCTTCCTTTCTTTTGTTTTGTAGCTTTTTGGGTTTCTCTCCTTAAAAACAAAAATGGGTTTGTTGCAGAGATCAATAGACGGGCAGACAAAGAGCTCAACACCAAAACTAATGGAAGAGAGCTATGAGGAGGAGGAAGAAGAAGAGGACGAGCATGGAGACACGCTCTGTGGAAGCTGTGGAGGCAATTACACAACCGATGAGTTCTGGATTTGCTGTGATGTTTGTGAACGTTGGTACCATGGAAAATGCGTTAAGATTACTCCAGCTAAAGCAGAGAGCATCAAGCAGTATAAATGCCCACCGTGCTGTGCAAAGAAAGGAAGACAGTGATGATGATGGGTGAATTGATGATGATGTTGATGATCTCTCTCAGAGAACTCTGGTTCTCATGTTTTAATCGATATGTTAATCAACTCTTTTCTCTCTTTTTTTTTTAACCTTTTAATATTGAAGTACAAAACTCTCTCTTTAGATCTCCAGAAAAAGGATTTCAAGAAGTTGAGAGTGTAGCAACTGTGCTCAGACTATTCTCGTGAATCCGAATGTTATTTATCTTTCTTCGTAGAAGAGATCTGCCGAAATTGTAACCGATGAGTGTATCCAATCGAGTCCTTACGATTACTGCAATGTTGTTCATTTATGAATCTTATAAAGCAAACATTTCACAGCTTCTCTCTCTCTTGTTTCAGTCTGCTCCTCTCATTTTGATCTGCTCTCTCCATAGAGTGTAGGATCTGTTTTATAGTATACGATATATCCTTTATCTTCTTTAATACTTTTTGAAAGAATTTCCAGTAAATGTAATGGCAAAGGTCCAGACTTATCAGACTCTCTGTAATACTTCCCTAGCACTGGTATAGCTGCGTCTGCAAAAACAGAGAAGCAAGTAAAAGCACACAAACAAATGTCCTAAACTTTAGTTTTTTATTTTGCTTTCAATTACTTACTGCTTCTACTAGATGATAATGTGGGATCTGTAGTTTAAGCATCTGAACTGGACCCATTGAGAAGTTCAGACAGATAAGCAGAGCAGCCATTGCAGTCCAAGAAGCAGTAGAAGTTAAGACATCCTTTTTCTCTTTAGGGAGGAACAAGTCGCTGTCTGGATGGTAATCAGAACCTTATTTCCCTGGACTTCGAACCCACTGAATCAGATGAAGAAACATTTAGCTTTGTTTTTACTTCATGTGTCAGCTTAAGTTACTGTAACAAGTAGACGAGTTTTACCAAGTAGAAAGGGTATGCGAGCATCACGAGACGCAGTATAAATCTAAAGAATGTGGTTGCTTTGTCCAAAAGCTTGTAGATTTTCTCAGACATCTGCAAAGAGAACAAAAAGAACTTCATCTACGAAACACCATAAACGAGATAATAACCATTAAAGCCGTTTTGACTTACAGGATGACAAGATTCGTCGTTCTCTGCATGTCCATTGTTCTGGTCGTGAGTCCTGTGGCTAATTCTCCTGCAGACCAACCAAAGTTCACATGAAGAAGATGAGATTCTGCAAGTGGTTTTGGAGAGAACTGAAATCAAAACTCACCAGCCATGGTAATGGACAAGAATTGAATAATGAAGAAGATCACCCACCACACTGTTCAACCTCGAATCATTTGAGAAGCTACCGTGTCCACTGCAATGTGAACAACACAAGATATAATTTGGTTGGAACTGTATGAGATGGTGCAGCAGAGAAACAGTTCTCTACAAGCAACATGATGATGATGACAATAACAGCTTTTTACATCAGAAATCAATAATGTTCAATTCGTTCCAAATTAAAGTGCGGATGATCCAAAGTTGACCCAAATCAGAGGCCACAGAGACTAACCAGGAGGACTCAATTGCGAGAGAAAACACAAAAAGTTAAATTTCTTGTTTGTTTTTACCAGTCATGGCCAAGATAAAGATGCTAGTAAAACTTGTGCTTCTAGTTTGCATGTCCGTCTCTAAAGATCTCACTCTATCTCTCTGCTTCACACGCTCAGTGTTTTCCTCTGGGAGTTCGTGTATTACATTATATAAAGACATCTGGCCAAAACATCCGAACATCTCGAAAAGATTCTCTATAACTTCAAATATGAAGATTTTTACTATACCAAAAGAAACTTCAAAACTTCAAATTTGAAGTTTTGGAGAGATAAACTTCATATTTAAAGTTTCATTTTTCAAAATTCTATATTTGAAGTTTCATTTTTTTTTTTGCATTTTAGTCCTTACATTTATATATCATAGTTATTATTCTTAAATATTTTGTCATTTATCATTTTTAATCTTTAAAATTTTTATAATCTCACAGATATATCAAATTGTTTTTAGAAATATAAGTTTAACACATAAAATTAAATAAAAACTTCAAAATACTGTGATATAATGTGGTAAATTTGAGTTTTACACATAAATTCGTTTTTATAAATTTATGGAATAATATGGTTTTTTTTTGTAATTTAGTATTTAATTATGTATTTCCATGTAAAATTTTATATTATAATGTTACATTTTATTAATTGATATTATCGTAATGTTTAAACATATGAGCTAATTATTTATAAAAGTTTAATGAATTTAAACTAAGTATGATAAATATAAGGACCATATCATAAAATATACATACTTTTAAAGTTTTGTTTGAAGTTTTGCTTTGGAGAACAACACCTCAGAACTTCAAATATGAAGTTTTGGAAACTCTAAAATAGAGTTCCTTTTTGGAGATGCTCTTAGACCCGAAAAATATTTATATGAACTTGGAATTAAAATATAAAAACTGAACAAATCCTAAATGAATGTTATTTCGGATCTGAGTAAAACCCGAATCGAATCAGAATTCGAAATTGTACCCAAAAAACTCTAACTCAAGTTTAAATATTCAATATTTATTATTATTTTTAATATATGATATTTATTTTAAATTGCTAAGATTAAATTTTTAGATAATTAATATATTTCTCATGTACTAGAATTTTTGTATTTTGTGATAATTGAAATGAAATAGTTTGAATAATCGAATTTGTTAGTATTTCTAGTGTTTTTAGTATTCTGGTTAAAATACTTAAGTCTTATCCGAATTCGGAAAAGTTCAAAAAATTTTGGTGTCTTGAACCTGAATAAAAATACGAATCGAGAAATAAAATAATTCGAATAAATTTTTTAATCACGAACCCAAAAGTTTAAACCCAAATGGATTCGAGCCAGGAAATATACAAAAATCCAATTCTTTTTCTTATGCAATATGTAGAATTTGATTTGGATGGTAATACATGTTATGAGGTTACATGCCTTGTTTATCCCACGGAGAGTTAAACTGAAGATAGGCATAGAATTCACAAAAGGTACTGTTTCCGTGAGAAAACCCGACCCATTGATTTACCGGGTTAAATACTCAACCCGATCTGACATCGTACAGCTCAGGCACGTCGTCTCTTTTGATTCTCCCCTTATATTCGACGAGTGACTCCGATTGGATCGCTGTTCGTCATTTCTCACTACCGAAGAAAACTTAAACGAATCTCTTTCATCTTCACTCGCCTCAGATCTGTCAGCGATTTCAAATCCTATTCAGTTTCTCTCTTCCATCACCTTTCTTCATCACTTGCTTCAGATCTGTCAGCGATTTCAATTAATCATCAGTTTCCCTCACGTCGCTTCTCTCTCTCCTGGCCGTTGACGTTTCCGTCCCCGGCCTTGGATCTGATTTTGGCCCCGGATTCTCTTGCCGCGATCTGAGGTCAAACCATGGCGGCAGCCAACGCCCCCATCACCATGAAGGAGGTCCTAACGGTGAGTTCTTCTTCTTCCGCCTCCACTTTTAGAATTATATATATCCTCGAATCGAGCTAAATTCTGGACGGTAAAGAGGTTTCTGTAGTTCCAGTCTCTGATTTCGAACCATTTGGTTTTGCTCAGTCTTTTATATGATCGATTCCAGTTTCATACTGTTCTGAATTCTACCTCGATCGTTGCGGTCTCAGTCCAATGTTTTTTCGGATGGCTATAGTTTGTGTATTGATGTATCTGATCAGATTTCCCTACATACGCTCAGATCTGTGTAACCTGAATGTGTCGAGCCCGCATTTCAATTTTTGTTTTCTGTTAGTCAAATGTGCTGATTTACTCGGATCTCGAGACTAAGTAAATGAACTACAACGGCATGACGCTCTGTTTTGATATTTTACAGCTTCCGAGCATTGGGATCAATCAGCAATTCATCACGTTTACAAATGTTACTATGGAGTCTGACAAGTACATATGTGTACGAGAGACGGCACCACAGAACAGCGTTGTAATTATAGATATGAATATGCCGATGCAGCCTTTAAGGAGACCTATAACTGCAGATTCTGCTCTTATGAACCCAAACTCTAGGATCCTTGCCTTAAAAGGTATGTTACTGTTTCCTTCTGTTACCAATACGTGCTTCATCCTTAACCTAGGATCGTTTCCTTTTTAAGCTTTTTAAAGAACTATGACTGATAATTCCTACGTCGATTATTGCTAACAACATATGCTATCTATTACGGATAGGATGCTTTTGATCCTTTTTTTTTGCTCTCAGTTTTAGTTCAGTTCTTAATATTCGACAAGATCATAAACCCACACTTTACACAATTCATAATTTTAAACGAGCCCTCTGCCTGTTGTGATGCGTCACTTTGTAGAAAACCTATTGGATTAAATCTGTTTGGTAAAGTAATTACACCCATTCGAGCTTATGTTTCAGCCCTGCGCTTTTGTTCTGGAATTGGGTAAGCTAGTATGTTTAACGCAGAAAAAACCCATCAGTCTAGAGTTCTATAATTTTCAACATGTGTTATATTTTTCGGAGTTAAGTTGTGTCTCAAGACTGTCTAGTGCAGTTAAACTAGAAATTCTGGTCTGTAGTGGATGTTTCCCTTAAATTGGCTAATGCTTATTTCTTTCTTACTCTGTGCTCATTATTTTCTTTAATTTTATGTAGCTCAAGTTCCAGGAACTACACAGGATCATCTACAGATATTTAACATTGAAGCAAAAGCAAAGTTGAAATCACATCAGATGCCCGAGCAGGTGAGTGTTACCGCAAACATTTTGAACCGAGTATCTCTAATGCTCCACAGTTCATTAAGATTCTGATTTTGTTGGTCGGAATTTTATTTTCAGATATTAACCACCCATTTTTATAGGTTGCGTTTTGGAAGTGGATTACACCAAAGATGTTGGGGCTAGTCACACAAACTTCCGTGTATCATTGGTCGATTGAAGGTTGTATACCCTTAACATACTGTTATCTTATACATGCCATCTATTTTTGTTTCTCACTTTTATCCATATTGCCAGGTGATTCTGAGCCAGTTAAGATGTTTGATAGGACGGCCAATTTGGCAAGCAATCAGATTATAAACTATAAGTGCTCTCCCAATGAGAAGTGGTTGGTTTTGATTGGAATTGCTCCTGGCTCTCCTGAGGTAGTTTACTTCACTGCATATTAGGTTGAATAAGACATCAAAACGGCAGTCACGTTGTATATTCTTAACCGGATCTTGTCACTATTATGTTGTGTAGAGACAACAATTGGTAAAAGGGAATATGCAGCTTTTCTCTGTGGATCAACAACGGAGCCAGGCCCTTGAAGCACATGCTGCGTCTTTTGCTCAGTTCAAGGTAAATTATGTCGTTTTTATGAGTTTATTCCATGGTCTATTCTAGAACTATAGTGTGACAATCAACATCATCAATGATAGGTCCCTGGGAATGAGAATCCTTCTATTCTTATATCATTTGCAAGCAAGAGCTTTAACGCTGGGCAGATAACATCAAAGTTGCATGTCATTGAGCTTGGTGCCCAGCCAGGTTTTCATCTTTACTTAATGTCACTGGTTACACTTTTAACTGGTATTCCTCTGATGTCTAAAGGTGGGCAACTTTCTTTTGCAGGAAAACCCTCATTTACAAAAAAACAAGCAGATCTCTTTTTCCCCCCAGATTTTGCTGATGATTTTCCTGTAGCCATGCAGGTTTGTAGTTGCAATAGAAGTTCAATTAGCGTCAATAAGCTTTGGATGAAAATTTCATGACACAAACTTCTCTTTCTTCTGACAGGTCTCTCACAAATTTAACTTGATATATGTCATCACCAAGCTTGGCCTGTTGTTTGTATACGACCTAGAGACAGCTTCTGCTATCTACAGAAACCGGATTAGTCCTGACCCAATTTTCTTGACTTCTGAAGCTTCCTCAGTTGGGGGTTTCTATGCCATTAATAGACGAGGGCAAGTTCTTTTGGCCACAGTAAATGAGGCTACCATAATACCTTTTATTAGTGGCCAAGTATGTTTAACCTTTTGTTTTGTTTTCCCCAATGCAATCTTTTTTATTTCATCATAACACGCTAAGAACTCTATGCTGCTGTATCACAGTTGAATAATTTGGAACTTGCTGTCAATCTTGCTAAAAGAGGAAACCTCCCTGGTGCAGAAAATCTGGTATGTGATGTTATCCTGGATCAGATGTGTGGGTCTGTTCTCTTGCCGGAGTAATTACAGTGGCAGCTTGACAAAAAAGAGTCTTTCGTTAATGTTCAGTTTCTCATATTCAGTTTGGCTGCTGCAGGTTGTCCAGCGGTTCCAAGAGTTATTTGCACAAACAAAGTACAAGGAGGCTGCTGAGCTTGCTGCTGAATCTCCTCAGGGGATTTTACGCACACCCGATACGGTGGCTAAATTCCAGGTATTTGTTCCATATTCAAGCAAATTTTCCTCTGCGAGAACATGTTAGGTAACACCAATCTGATACTACGACATCACACTATTCAATTTTGCAGAGTGTTCCTGTACAAGCAGGACAAACTCCTCCATTGTTACAGTATTTTGGGACCCTTTTGACTAGAGGAAAGCTCAATGCATATGAGTCTTTGGAACTATCACGGCTTGTTGTGAATCAAAACAAGAAGAACCTTTTGGAAAATTGGTTGGCAGAGGATAAGTTAGAATGCAGTGAAGAACTTGGAGACCTAGTCAAGGTAATCCATTGCTTTTTAGAATGTCTGATATATATCCTTCACTACGTTCTAACGATAATATTTTCTGTTCCAGACTGTGGATAATGACCTTGCTCTGAAAATATACATCAAAGCTAGAGCTACTCCAAAAGTCGTGGCAGCGTTTGCCGAGCGAAGGGAGTTTGACAAAATACTGATTTATTCAAAGCAGGTAAAGAATAAGTTCCTAAAGTTTGCCCCCTCCCTTGTTATGGCTACCATAAAGTTCGTTATGCTTAAGATTGTTTGATATTTGAATTTAGGTTGGGTACACACCTGATTACATGTTTCTTCTACAAACCATACTCCGTACGGATCCTCAGGTTAGTGTGGTGCACTTTTGATACTTGCAACATATTAAACTATTGAAGGACTGGTTTTCTGCATCAGCACAAGAAGATTCATGAGTGGATTAACTTTTCAAAAATTAGTTTTGACCAGAGGCTTAAGAAGCAACTAATATTTTTCCCTATAAAATATCAAGTCTTTTTACTGCTAAATGCAGGGAGCAGTAAATTTCGCGTTAATGATGTCTCAAATGGAAGGAGGTTGTCCAGTTGATTACAATACTATCACGGATCTTTTCCTTCAGGTAGGTGAACACGCATGACAGACTTGTAGCTCGTTACTTGTTCTGCTTCTCTACACTGAAACTATGCATTACATGAGAGTCATCATGTGCTAAATTACTTATTTGTGCTTTTCAGAGAAATCTGATCTAAATTACTTATTTGTGCTTTTCAGAGAAATCTGATCCGTGAAGCGACTGCTTTCCTTCTGGATGTTCTGAAGCCAAATTTACCCGAGCATGCTTTTCTGCAAACTAAGGTTGAAAAGAGTTGCCACCTTGTACTTCTCTGTGCTTTACCTATTCACCTTGCTTCTCAGACCTTTTAGTCCACTGTCAACACAGGTTTTGGAGATCAATTTGGTAACATTTCCTAATGTGGCTGATGCAATCTTAGCAAATGGGATGTTCAGCCACTATGACCGGCCTCGTATTGCTCAGCTTTGTGAGAAGGCTGGACTTTTTATCCAGTCCTTGAAGGTTTTTTCTCAGTGTCTACTTTTTTCTGTTTTCCTAATAATTTGTTATCTTTTGTTCTCTAACTTCTTTTCCTTTTGATTTGTGCAGCATTACTCAGAGTTACCTGATATTAAACGTGTAATTGTGAACACACATGCTATTGAGCCACAGGTAATACCTCTGAACTAAATATAGTTTGCTAAACGCCTGGATGGTCGGTTTTTGAATATCACTCTACTCAAAATGCAGGCTCTTGTCGAGTTTTTCGGTACTCTTTCTAGCGAGTGGGCTATGGAGTGTATGAAGGATCTTCTGTTGGTCAACCTGAGAGGCAACCTTCAGATAATCGTTCAGGTAAGTGCTGTATTGTGGTGTGATATGAACTTTATTGTTAAAGGTGATGCTGACGTGTCCATATCATTGCAGGCTTGCAAGGAGTACTGTGAGCAACTTGGAGTTGATGCATGCATTAAACTCTTTGAGCAGTTCAAGTCATACGAAGGACTATACTTTTTCCTAGGTTCATATTTGAGCATGAGGTGACTGATAAAAAATCAACTATCATTCCTGTAAACTAGCACAGACCTTGTCGTAACAATGTTTTCCCTCTATGCGTAGTGAGGATCCTGCGATTCACTTCAAGTACATTGAAGCAGCTGCTAAGACTGGTCAAATAAAGGAGGTTGAGCGTGTGACTAGAGAGTCTAACTTTTATGATGCTGAAAAGACGAAGAACTTTTTGATGGAAGCTAAGCTTCCTGATGCCCGACCTTTGATAAATGTCTGCGATCGTTTTGGTTTTGTGCCTGATCTTACTCATTATCTCTACACAAACAACATGCTTCGTTACATTGAAGGTTACGTTCAGAAGGTATGGAGTTTGTTGTGACCATTGTTAGTGTGGGCGGTTTTATATTAAAAAAATGTTAAAACGTGTGATTCCTTTCGAAGGTCAACCCTGGGAATGCTCCCTTAGTTGTGGGGCAGTTGCTTGATGATGAATGCCCTGAAGATTTTATAAAAGGCCTCATTCTCTCTGTTCGCTCATTACTTCCTGTTGAACCCCTTGTTGACGAATGTGAAAAGAGGTGTGGATCCTTTTACTTATCTCAGTTTCCGTTCGTAGTCGTAAGTATATCCCTTTGCCCCCGATGATTTAATTTTTGTATGGCTTTCCAGAAATCGACTCCGTCTCCTCACTCAGTTCTTGGAGCATCTTGTTAGTGAGGGCAGCCAAGATGTGCATGTCCATAATGCTTTGGGTAAAATTATCATCGACAGCAACAACAACCCTGAGCATTTCCTGACCACCAACCCTTACTACGACTCTAAGGTTGTGGGTAAGTACTGCGAGAAACGTGATCCTACCCTGGCAGTCGTGGCGTACAGGAGAGGACAGTGTGATGAGGAACTTATCAATGTCACCAACAAGAACTCTTTGTTCAAGTTACAAGCCAGGTATTTTATTTTTGCTTACCAAACCTCTTTCTCCTTCCACATTGGTTATTCAGTAGACAACTTATGCACGGTTTTCCAATTGCAGGTACGTAGTTGAGAGAATGGATGGTGACCTCTGGGATAAGGTTCTTATGGAAGAAAATGAATATAGAAGACAACTTATTGATCAAGTAGTGTCTACTGCTTTACCCGAAAGCAAGAGCCCTGAGCAAGTTTCTGCAGCTGTTAAAGCATTCATGACTGCTGATCTGCCGCATGAGCTTATTGAGCTTCTGGAAAAGATTGTTCTTCAAAATTCTGCGTTCAGTGGAAACTTCAATCTGCAGAATCTGCTTATACTGACCGCTATTAAGGCAGATCCGTCTAGGGTTATGGATTACATTAACAGGCTTGATAATTTTGATGGTCCGGCTGTTGGAGAAGTGGCGGTTGATGCCCAGTTGTATGAGGAAGCATTTGCGATTTTCAAGAAGTTCAATTTGAATGTCCAGGCTGTCAATGTATTGTTGGATAACGTCAAAAGCATTGAACGTGCTGTTGAGTTTGCTTTCCGAGTTGAAGACGATGCTGTTTGGAGTCAAGTTGCTAAGGCTCAACTCAGAGAAGGACTAGTCAGTGATGCTATTGAGTCCTTTATCCGAGCTGATGATGCCACTCATTTCCTGGAGGTCATCCGTGCCTGTGAAGATACTGATTTCTATGATGACTTGGTCAGATACCTTCTGATGGTCCGACAGAAGGTGAAAGAACCCAAGGTGGATAGTGAGCTCATCTATGCGTATGCGAAGATTGAAAGGTTGGGTGAAATTGAAGAATTCATTCTGATGCCCAACGTTGCTAACCTACAAACTGTTGGTGACCGCTTATATGACGAAGCTTTGTACGAGGCTGCAAAGATAATATATGCGTTCATATCGAATTGGGCCAAGTTAGCCGTCACACTTGTGAAGTTGCAACAGTTCCAAGGTGCTGTTGATGCTGCAAGGAAAGCAAACAGTGCAAAGACCTGGAAGGAAGTCTGCTTTGCTTGTGTGGATGCAGAGGAATTCCGACTGGCTCAAATCTGTGGACTTAACATTATCATACAGGTGGATAAATACCTGATCCTAGTGTCGATAAATTTGTCTAGATAATAAATTTGTTTGATTTGTCGATTTTGTATGTCTTATAGGTGGATGACCTGGAAGAAGTCAGCGAGTATTACCAGAACAGAGGATGCTTCAATGAATTGATCTCACTTATGGAGAGTGGACTTGGTCTGGAACGTGCTCACATGGGTATCTTCACTGAGTTGGGTGTACTGTATGCAAGATATCGTTATGAGAAGCTTATGGAACACATTAAGTTGTTCTCGACTCGCCTCAATATTCCCAAGCTTATACGGGCCTGTGATGAACAACAGCATTGGCAGGAACTTACCTATCTTTACATTCAATATGATGAGTTTGATAATGCTGCAACCACTGTCATGAATCATTCTCCTGAAGCATGGGAGCACATGCAGTTCAAAGACATTGTCGCTAAGGTTGCGAATGTTGAGCTTTACTATAAGGCCGTCCACTTCTACTTGCAAGAGCACCCTGATATAATCAACGATCTTCTCAATGTGCTTGCTCTTCGGTTAGATCACACTCGTGTCGTTGATATTATGCGCAAGGTTAGAGGCTGATCCTTGTTTTTTTATTTTTTCCCTTTAAAACTTATAAGCAGTGGCTTAACAATCAATTTCTGAGGATCTTCTCTGTTTCTTTCTGATCTCAGGCTGGTCACTTGCGCCTAATCAAGCCATACATGGTTGCAGTTCAGAGCAACAACGTCTCTGCCGTAAATGAAGCTCTGAATGAGATATATGCAGAAGAAGAAGACTATGATAGATTGCGCGAGTCTATCGATTTGCATGACAGTTTTGACCAGATAGGCCTCGCTCAGAAGGTTAGAGTTCAGATATATCTGTCTAGTAAGCGTTTTACATCTTTCCTTATGTACTAACTAATCTTAACGGGAATGGTGCGAAACAGATTGAGAAACACGAGTTAGTTGAAATGAGACGTGTGGCTGCTTATATCTACAAGAAAGCTGGAAGATGGAAGCAATCGATTGCTTTGTCAAAGAAAGATAACATGTACAAGGACTGTATGGAAACTGCTTCGCAGTCAGGCGACCATGACCTTGCAGAACAACTTTTGGTGTACTTCATCGAACAGGTAGAGGAATACGTCAACAGAAAGGCAATATTAGTCAATAAGATGAAAAGTATAATCTTTGTCTTATGTTTGTGCTTATACAGGGGAAGAAGGAATGCTTTGCTACATGTCTGTTTGTCTGTTATGACTTAATCCGACCAGACGTTGCTCTAGAGCTGGCTTGGATCAACAATATGCTCGACTTTGCCTTCCCGTATCTCCTCCAGGTGATTTATCCTTCGAATCTCACAAATTGCGATATGAACCATTATGATAAACCTATCAATTTTTATCTGTTGTGCAGTTTATCCGAGAATACAGTGGGAAAGTGGATGAACTAATCAAGGACAAGCTAGAGGCACAAAAAGAAGTGAAGGCTAAAGAGCAAGAAGAGAAGGACGTCATGAACCAACAGGTAACTCTACGCTACACTACTAGGACATTCATCCCCACACTGATGTCTCGTTTTGTTTCCTTGTTATATAAAACAGAACATGTACGCTCAACTATTGCCGCTTGCTTTACCTGCACCACCGATGCCAGGAATGGGAGGTGGTGGTGGGTATGGTCCGCCACAACCAATGGGTGGAATGCCAGGAATGCCGGGAATGCCTCCTATGCCACCATTTGGAATGCCACCGATGGGCGGATACTAAGACTGAAGGACTGTGAACCTTGTTTCTTTGAAAAGTTTCCTTTTTGATTTTATTAGGTATGTGTGGATAATAAATCTACTTTTTTCGTTTTGTAGTATTCTTTGTTCGCGGGTCTTTAGATGAGTCATTTTTGGTTAAGGCCATTTTACTATACTCCTTGATAGTCTTATCATTTTACTTTGATCTTCTCTCTTATGAGTTGTTTTTATTCACTAAGTTTTTGTCATTTTAAACCCTTTTTTGAGTTATGGATTTTTGCTATTGTTTTTTTTTTGTTTAATACATCCTCTTCTTGTTGGTATCTACATTCCCTGCCACAAACAAACCCAGTCATTCCCAGTAATGCAAGTTGAACGTAACCTCAAATCACGGACTAAAGAGATAACCAAGCTCATGCTATATGATCCATTCTGAATATCTTCTACCTACATCCAAATGACGAAATTCAAACAAACATCTTAATCACTATCACCCAATACATCTTCGTTTCAGTCTCTTTATCATATTACTCAGCGGGAAAAGGACACATTAAACCAAGCTTGAATCGAAGTGACAAGTGGATCCCGGTTATGATCAAACCAGTATTCGATAAACCGGTTTCAGGGAGATAAGTGATTAGCTCGGTTAGCGGAGAAATAGAAGAGGCTAATCGCCGTTGCTGACGTCACCGCCGGTAATCAATCAGTTTTTTTTTTCTCCTACTTACAATCTGAATTCTCTTCCCCTCCAACGAATTCTTATCCTCAGCCTCCCTTCTCCTCCTCGGACGTTAGCCTCTCCGAATGGCTACAACGCCGGAGACTCATTCGAAGTCCCAGTCGCATGGCGGGTCTCTCCGGCAGCCGACGGGACGAGAGGATTGGTGGAGTGAGGACGCGACGGCGACGTTGATCGAAGCTTGGGGAGACCGTTACGTTAATCTCAACCGTGGAAACCTCCGGCAGAATGATTGGAAAGAAGTCGCCGATACTGTTAATTCAACCCACGGGAATGGCCGGCCAAAGACCGATGTACAGTGCAAAAACCGAATCGACACACTTAAGAAGAAGTACAAAACGGAGAAGACTAAACCCTCGTCGAATTGGTGTTTCTTTGAAAGAATCGATTTCCTAATTGGACCGGTTATGAAGAAATCTTCCGGCGCCGGCGTTGTTAAATCGGCGTTGATGAACCCTAATTTTAATCCTGCCGGATCTAAATCGTCTGGAAGCTCTCTTGATGACGAGGACGATGATGACGACGACGCGGGTGATTGGGGGGTTGTTGTAAAGAAACATCGCCGAGTGGAAGATGTGGATCAGAGTGAAGGATCAACTTGTAGAGAATTAGCGAGCGCAATTCTGAAGTTAGGAGAAGTTTATGAGAGAATCGAAAGTAGGAAGCAGCAGATGACAATTGAATTGGAGAAACAGAGAATGGAAGTTGCTAAGGAGCTAGAGTTACAACGAATGAACATGTTGATGGATATGCAATTGGAGCTCGAAAAATCCAAGCTTAAAAAACTTAGAGCTGGTTCAGATTTCTACTCTCTTGTGTTTACAGTTTGTAGATTTAGAATCATATCTTCAGATGAAACTTTAGGCATCGAATCTTGAATAAGTTTTTCATGTTTATGTGATGATGAGTTGTGCTTTGTTATTGTACAGGTAAGAAGTTGTAGGATCATATTGTGGGAAGAGCTACTTTGGCAAAGCAAGTAACAATGGTTGAATGAATCTAAAGCTCATCTGAATTGGATAAATCTGTTGTTATTCTTACTCCTTAGGTTCCAAGTTAGAGCAATTTTTCTTCTTTCTTCTGTAGCAATGTAGGGTACATTTGCAGCAATGTAGATTACCAAAAGAAACTCTCGTAGTACCTGACATGTACTTTTGTGAAGTATCAATGTATGATGATTTGTGTATCAGTTCCAAGCCATTGTATTGGCTATTTGCTTATGTGACTTTGTAGCAATCTGGAATCTCCAGGACAAAGCTCTGATGGAGATGAGATGACACGTGAGGCTGTAGTATTGGAGCCTCAAAAAGGAACATCACTGAAACATATCTGTCAATGTTTCATGTTTGGTAGAATTCGGGGCTTACCTAAGCATGTGCTTTCCTACTCAGATCTGACTTACAACTAACCTCTGCATCTAAAAAATCCCTCAGTTTAGTCGCCATGGCCCTCTGTTTAGGTCAAAAATGGGAAGGACTCTGATTCTAACCTTCCGAGGCTTATTCATCATGTACATGAGTTTTCTCATTGGATTTGATGATTACTTTCGTTTTTGAATTGAGGTTTCTCATTGCATCGATTTTGCATATACGAATTCATACATTGACAAGTGCAAATACAGAGGATAAAGATAAATGATAGAGAGAGAGAGATAAAGCCTATAATAAAGGAGATTGTCCAAGATCATACAAATAGGGATCAAGACTAGACCCTTCACGCAACATCTATTATATTAAAGTAGAATTTATCTACCACAAATAAGTCATAGTGGACTATTTCTTAGC
>OVAU01000864.1:0-17354 GCA_900406315.1 Biscutella laevigata subsp. laevigata
CAAGTTTGGTGTTGTTTGCCCGAAGGTTTCCCGAGGTCTAAACTTGAGGTCGTCTCTACTCGGCGGCCGTAAGTGCTCTACGGCTCCAAGAATGTTGGATCGGTAACTGGGGTTGTATTACAAGGAGGATCCGGTTGTAATTTAGATTCATTTAATATAGTGAGTTTTGGAGTGGATTGCGGTCCCATGCTTTTTACTCCTCACATCGAGGGAGTTTTTTTCATGTTAAAAACTGACTGTTTCATTTACATTTGTGCTTTCTGAGTTATTGCCAATGTAACCATGTAACCGCGTAACCAGCATAACCGCGTAACCAGCGTAAGCGCGTAACCAACATAACCATATAATCAATGTAATTGTGTAACTTGCGTAACCCAATGATGGAAACTTCAATCATTGTTCGTTTATGCGTCGCAACATAATCATCACAATTTATATTCAAAACCATCAAGTATTTAAATATAAGAATGAATTTAAACAACCTAACATAAATGTATATACCTACATAAATATATTACCATACTTAGATTCAAACCTTTTTATGTCCAAATATCATATTTGTCCTTAAAATCCTAACATCCATATATTATATATATATATATATATATAAATATTATAATTAGTTTTAAACATCATCACATTTATATATATATATATATATATATATCCTATTTCAACTTAAACCTCATCATATAGAGATTTAGTGAATGTCTTTAATAACCTGTAAATTATGTATATGTCTACTTTTTACATACTCCATAATTTACATTCATAACTAGATAAAAATATTGACTATGAAAAAAATGCACATCTAATTTTTAATAAATTTATATATTAGATCCTCATATATTTATGAACATATATTTAGATTAGAAAGATCTTAAGAATTTATCCCTCTAGTTCAATGTTGCATTCATAGGCTAGAATGCTAGATATATATATTAAAATATGTAATATTGAAGTAGTAGTTAGCTTTTATAACCCACATGATGAGTAACACAAGATCAATAATCAAAACTACAAATTTGTATTTAGAAATAAACTTCTTACAAGTATGTTTAATCAGATTTATGTGACTTCCACACTCGCTATCACAACTGATCGATTTCCTAAACTACCATAACTCACATGCAACAACTGTCGCACTCTATTTATTCATTCACCGGAATAATATCTCAAAACCAACACTAATTCTCTCAATTATGATGTTTTTAACTCTTCAAGTCGTGCCCTAACCTCTTGCTAGGCAACCCCTTTTATACCCAAAAAATCAATCTTCAAAAACAGGAAAATCTTCACTTTTTCTTTTTCTTCGAAGATTTTCTTTTCAAAACTTGTCGATTTCTTTTTTTATCAACAAGCAAATCTTCAGTTGATAAGAACTTATCTCTTCAACGGATTTTTCCACGTCATTACTAAGATTCTATGTCAATCTTTTTCTTCCTATCAGAATTCGTCCACTTGTGTGTCACACTTGTTTCTTCTGTCGCACAACTCATAATCCATGATTCTTCAATCCTCCCCCTTTTCATGTGCATGTGATGACTCAAGCATCCGGAATTCTTCTATCTCCCCCTCTTTATGTGCATGTGACAACTCAAACCTCTGAGATTCTTCAGTCTCCCCATGCTTGAGTGCACACATACAAAGAAAATAATGATGAATCTTTTTGATTAGTTTACTTCGACGTGTAACATTTGTTGCTTGATCTTTTGCAGACATGACTGCTAGATCATTCTTGTTGCATGAATTTGATCATTCTTGATCTTCAAATCGGTTTTCAACTGCTCGATATGGATCTCCTCCTTCCACTTGGCATCTTCACCTGAAACCTCTTCTTTTCAACTTCTTTTTGCTTTCTCGAAACTTTCACCTTTAGATGCTTCATCTTCTTAGCTTTCAACCTTAACTAACCCTCGTTTTTCTACTAGACTCCTTTTCAAACTACACTTGGTTATCCACACATGACCAAATAGTGTTGGTTCGAGAAAGCACTTGATTGCTCTCCAAGCGTCTGTGATATGTTTTTTAGCATAAAACATTGTTTCTGAATGGTCTCCTTGTTTTTGGCAAAACCAACAGATTCTTGGAAGTTTATTTTGTTGCACATTCTTAAAGTTTGTTGGTTGGATGACCTTCTAAAAATTCTCTGATTTTTCAGCCTTTGTCACAATCTTCGTTTCTGTGACTCCAACATGTTTTTCAGCCTTTGTCACAACTTTCGTTTGTGTTACTTCAGCACAAACGAAATTTTGTTTTTGTTCCTCATTTATATCAATTGATGTACTTCCTTGATAACCTAATCCCCAATTTGATTTAGGTGGTTGCCCCATTGCCAATATTATGTCTAGATTTTCATACTCCGAGCTCATCATTTTGATTTGTTTGTGTTTCTTGTTCAACTTCCTTTCTAGTCTTTTTCTCTTGTCCTTTTCTTCAACTACCTCTTTGTTTAGGATGTTGATACTCCTTTCCAGATCTTGGATCTTGGTATTGATTGAGTTTTCCTTCACATACTGGTTCAACCCAAGAATATTGACTTGGGCTATTAGAATAGCTTTATCTTTTAATAATTGAGGGTTTTCAGTGCTTAATTCAACCTAACTATCATAAAGTATACAATATTGCTTTTTGGGATCGATCTCCTCTTCATCTTCAGAATCGGTCTCTTGATCTTGGTGATCTTTGGGAGTAACACAAGACCAATAATCAAAACCACGAAATTGTATTTAAAAATCTTTAAACCAAACTTCTTATAGGTATGTTTAATCAGATTTATGGGACTTGCACAACAACAATCACAACTGATCGATTTCCTAAACTACACAAACTCATATGCAACAACTGTTGCACTCTCTTTATTCACTCACCAGAAAATATGTCAAAACCAACACCAATTCTCTCAATTGTGCTGTTTTTAACTCTTCGAGTCGTGCCCTAACCTCTTTCTAGGCAACCTCTTTTGTACTGAAAAGGTCAATCTTCAGAAAAAGGAAAATCTTTACTTTTTCCTTTTCTTCGATAACAAGAAAATCTTCCTTTTCAAAACATGTTGATTTTCTTTTTTTCCTCAACAAACAAATCTTCCGTTGATAGCAACTCATCTCTTCAGCAGATTTTGCCACATCATTACTAAGATTCAATGTCAACCTTCCTATCAAAATTCATCCACTTGTGTGTCACACATGTTTATTTTGTCGCATTAACCCAAAATTCATGATTCTTCAATATTGAAGTAGTAGTTAGCTTTTATAACTCATATGTTATATCATGATAACACTGACACAACTAATCTGAAAGAAAATTTGAAGATATGTGTTCGTACGAAAAGAATATCACGAGAAAACTGATCAAAAGAGAGGTGTGGGGAATAATCATGCTGACAAAACATATTTGTTTTTTTAGAATTGCAAGAGAAGTTAGTATCAAAGAGTTGTTTGGATTCAAGATTTTTGGGAAAACATGATGAAATCTGCTAGATATATTACACATGTATCAATGACAAAGATAACCTATGTTTTCTAAATCTTAGATAACTTGATACGAGTTACTTTTCGGGTAGAAATCTCACGAGTTTCTAAAAGTATTTAGGGATTATTAAACATAACCTCAAAAACTTTATTTTGCTTCAGAGAAATGTTCATGGATTCTCAAAGTATGCGGTGATAACTAATAAATATTTTAGCTTAGAAACTCTTTATTGATAGCTAGGAGAGAATCCACACTATGCACTAGTCTTGTTTCTTATTTTTGAAATTCATATCTCTGGTCTCACATTGGTCATCTAAATTCAAATATTACACTTTATAACTTTTTTCTCTTTCATTTTGAATTTTATAAATTTTATCAACTATATATTATGTTGTGGTGTGCTTTTTCTCTACTTTTCTCTTATAATTTTCTCTATATCTTATAACGTTAACATCATTTCATTTTTCTTTTATATATTATAGCTTTATAATTCTACATTTTCTTTAATATACCATTTTAAATAACATTTTTCATTTTTAACAGAATTATTTTTTACAGCGTTAAGATTGATATTATTCATGTTAATTTGAAAATGATGAATAAATAACTCTTAAAACGTAAATAAGTTATTAATCTAAATTTTCACTATTTAATATTTGATAATTTATGATATCCTAAACCCAATTGATTGTTTTAATTATTTATGCAATAATTTAACTTCAGTTTTAGGTTAATTAGTTTTTATATGTAGTAATTAGTTGAACATTTGTTAATTTTAGTTTTTATATAAGTGAAGTTTACAAATAATTATTGACAAATGATGATGTGCCCAATAAAATCTATAAAATGATCGTACAATCAATTTCCAATAAATTGATAATGTCCTTAATGGAAAAGAATATAGGCGTGTGATCAAGGGCAGATCCAGAATGTTTTCAAGGTGGTTCAAAAATCTTCATTTACAAAATAAAAGTTAAGGTCTGTTCGTTTGTGCAGCATCTGGGTGCAAATACATGAGATGTTGTTCGTTTGGTCATATTTGATTTGCATCTGGATGTTGATATTTGAGATGTTGTAGAATGTAGTATCTGGATGCTGCATCTGCATCTCAAATTTTTTGAAATCAAGTTTTCTCCAAAAAATCGAGATTAGGGCTTTTTAGAAAAAAAACACGGGATTGCAACTTTTAGCGACAAACGCGAGATTGCGACTTTTCGAGAAAAATGCGGGATTGCGACTTTTCAAGACAAACGTGGGATTGCGGCTTTTCGGGAAAAATGCGAGATTACGACATTTCGAGACAAACGCAAATTGCGGTTTTTACGAGAAAAACAGGGGATTACGACTTTTCGGGGAAAACGCGGGATTGCGGCTTTTCAGGAAAAACACAGGATTGCGGCTTTTCAGAATAAACGCGGGATTGCGGTTTTTCGAAAAAAAACGCGGGATCGCGGCTTTTCGGGGAAAACGCGGGATTGCGGTTTTTCGGGAAAAATGCGGGATTGCGGCCTTTCGGGAAAAACGCCGGATAGCTGTTTTTCGGGAAAAACGTCGGATTGCGGCTTTTCGATAAAAACACGGGATTACGGCTTTTCGAGGAAAACGTGGGATTGCGGCTTTTCGGGAAAAACGCCAGATTGCGGTTTTTCTGGAAAAACGTCAGATAGCGGTTTTTTGGGAAAGACGCCATGCAGCTTTTCGGGAAAAACGCCGGATAGCGGCTTTCGGGAAAAACACCGGATAGGGGAAAAACGCCGGATTGTGGCTTTTCGGGAAAAACGCTGGATAGCGGCTCTTCGGAAAAATACACCAGATAGCGGCTTTTTTGGGAAAACGCCCGATTGCGGCTTTTCGGGAAAAACGTCGGATAGCGGTTTTTTCGGGATAAACGCCGGATAGCGGTTTTTCGGGAAAATCGCCAAAAAGCGGTTTTTCGGGAAAAACGCCGGATTGCGGCTTTTCAGGAAAAACGCCAGATCCCGCGTTTTTTCTTAAAAAGCCGCACTCCCGCGTTTTTCCCGAAAAGTCATAATCCGCGTTTTTTTTCGAAACGTGGAATCATTTTTTTCCGAAAACGGGGAATCACTTTTTTCGTGATTAATGAAAAATTGAATTCATAGTATTTAGATGCTAGATGCAGATACAAAAACGAACAACATATGGATGCAGCATCCAGATGTTGGATGCGGATATAAAAACGAACAACATCTGGATGCAGCATCTAGATGTAGCATCCAGATGCAGATTCTGGATGCAGATGCAGATGCAGAAACGAACGGGGCCTTAAAATTAAGTCCAAAAAGGCGTGAACCTTGGTGGGAGGGTAGTTCAATGGATCGAATTTACCAAGTATGCTAGTAATTTTTTGTTGATTTTCTATCCAAATAAATTTATAGACAAAATTTATGTGGTTCAAGTGCCCTCCCTTCCTTTTAAATAGATCCGTCCATGCGTGTGATTGCCTCGGAAGCTCAAAATTCCCTTTTTTTTTACACTGAAACTAGTATTAGATCAATAGTCACGTCGATGAGATGGAGGACCCATCCCATCCCACTAGTGGTGGTGTCCTCTTTCCAGGCCCCATCAATACGACAGGTGAACAGTGGTTGATGGTGCAATGATCATTTTCCCGGGGCCAATGGTAATCGTGCATCACTACCCTCACCCTCCATTGGGGGGTCCAGTACATTTGCCGTTTCCCAAGCCTCAAACTCACGTACCGCAAGGTTGAACGTGTCAGGGGGTTCCCATTCCTTTCCTTTAAACAGGAAATCATTCCTAGATTTCCAGATATACCAGATTAGCCAGGGGAAGCATTTCACCGAAAGGGTCGGTGTCATCCTAGTTGCGTTTGTGCAAAAGAACAAATAGTTCATATTTACAAACAGACTCTCTGAAGGACTCCTCAGTGATGTCATAAATGTAGGATGGAGATTCCAAACTTGTATCCCAGGAGGACAATGGAACAACATATGATTGATAGTTTCCGCTTCATGTCCACAGCGTATACACATAGGGTCTCTCCCTATATGTCGTGCTGTGAGCTGTGCCGCTACCGCAACCGCCCCTGATAAAGTTTGTCACAGGAAATGACACAACTTCTTCGGAGCTGTTATCTTCCATGCTCGCTCTTTTAGTGGATTCAGGTGGCCGTTGAAGCCCAAAAATAATATCCTCATCCCTGCTCTCCACATATAGCTCATAGCCTGATTTAACCGTATAATTTCCGGATTTAGTCAAATTCCAGCAATAGCCATCTGGTCTCAGTCGGCGACTGGGATTAATCCTCCTTACTAGAGGTATATCAGCAGGATCTATCGTATCCCGAAGGGCCCTCATGTCCCATGTTCGTGTGCCCGGGTGAATAAGGTTCTGAACTCTGTCCTCAGGATTTGGCATATTAACCAGGTTTGCGCGCGGGATTGGGGGCCGAGCCGGGTTCGTGGGAATCCAAGCCTCCATCCATGTTGAGGTCTGACCCCCAGAGCCGATCGTCCGTCGGGCTCCCCGCTTCACCAGGTCTTTAGCTGTCATTATACTTCACCATCCATACGATGGTCGGTGTTCTCGTGGGGCATCGAGAGGGTGGGAGTTCAGATAATACCGTCCTCTGAGAACTCTTGCTAATAGCGAGTCGGGGAAGCGCTCAAGGTGCCACAATTGCTTTGCAAGTAAGGCCCTATTGAACGACTCCAGGGATCTGAAACCGAGGCCACCCGCCTCTTTGGGAAGGCACATCTTTTTCCAGGATATCCAATGCATGCCACGACCATTGCCAGAGTTGTTCCCCCACCAGAAATTTGAAATCGCACGGGTAAGCTTTCGAATCAAACTTTTTGGGAAAAGATAGCACGACATCGCATAGGTGGGTAGTGCCATAGCCACTGATTTAATCAATACCTCCTTGCCTGCCTGAGACAGAAACGTTTCCGTCCATTGACTCGCTGGTGTAACCGGTCCTGGATATTTCCCTATTCCTCCTTCTGTGGCCATGCCAAGGGTTTGCTTGAGTCCACTTCTCACTTCCGGTGGGACTCTCTTTCCAAAAGTTATGGCCGACTTCCCTAGATTGACCTGCTGTCCTGATCCCTCCCCATATACTTGAAGGATGTTTACCAGAGTCTGGCATTGCTGGGTGTCTGCCTTGCAGAAAAAGAGGTTGTCATCCGCAAACAGCAGATGTGATATTGGGGGCTTGACCGTGCGACCTTCACCCCAGTGAAGAAATTTGCATTGAAAGCCCCGGTAATATTGGCTATTAGCACTTCCGTACATAATATAAAGATGTACGGTGATGGCGGATCGCCTTGTCGGATCCCTCTAGATGGGGTAATATATCTAGTCGGGGCACCGTTGATCAGCACACTGTATGATACCGTCCTAATACATTGCATAATCCATCCTACCCAAGTTGGGCAGAACCCCAGTTTTTCGAATAGAGACTGTAGGAAGTTCCATTCAACCCTATCATACGCCTTACTCATGTCGGTCTTGACTGCCATATACCCCGAACTGCACCCTGGCTTGGTGTTGAGGGCATGCAGCACCTCCTGTGCCAGGAGTATATTATCCGAGATCGCTCTTCTGGATACAAACGCAGATTGCGTTTCTGAGATAATTCCGGGGAGAATCTGCTTAAGTCGCTGGCATAAGAGTTTGGATATCACCTTGTAACAAACGTTACAGAGACTAATCGGTCGGAAGTGGCCATGGTTCTTGGCCTGGTGATCTTCGGAATGAGACACAAATTGTTTCATTTAAACGTGGGTCAAGTTGCCCAGATGCTAAGAAGGTCTGTAACGTGTGGATGACGTCTGCACCAGTATGTGACCAGTACTTTTGAAAAAAAAGAGCTGTCATACCATCTGGCCCCGACGCTTTCTCCGGGTTGATTGCAAACAACGCCTCCTTGATTTCCTCCGGAGATGGCGGCTTGCATAACTCCATGTTCATCTCCGGCGTTACCCTTGGGGTGATATTTCCCAGCGAGGTGTCAATATTCGACGTACCTGCAGTCTGAAAATTTTGACTAAAGAATGCCACCGCCACTTCCCGAATTCTTTCCTCATTTTCTGTCCACACTCCCTCCTCCGAGAGGATACCTATAATCCGGTTCCTAGCCCTCCGCTGTTTTGTGGCCGCATGGAAGAATTTTGTATTCTTATCTCCTTCTTTTAGCCAGAGATTCCAGCTTTTCTGCTTCCAGAAGATTCCTTCATCATTGATGGCAATTTGGAGGTTCGTTGGATCTCCTTAACCTCTTCCGTAGAGAGGTTGTTGTTCCCCTGACCAACATCCAAGGCATGTTTCAGGTCCTGAATTTGTTTCCCAGAATTCAACTGGTCCCGCTTTCTCCATTTGGAGATTTCCCGTCTACATTCCCGAATTCGATCTCAGATTGGGAGTGAGTGATCATGTGTGCCACCTTTCCATCCTCGGTCGATAACTCCTCGAAATTCAGGTTTTGCTATCCATCGCTTATCAAAACGGAAACACCCTTGCTTGATGACGTCCCTCACATAGGGGTGGTAATAACCAGCCGATGGTCCGACCCTTGAAATCTCAAGTATTCACATGTAGCGTGTGTGAAAGTTGAGAACCATTCTTCATTTCCTAATGGTCGGTCGAGTCGACACTTGACCAGGGAGGCATGTCGTCGATCCACCCATGATGGTGAATTCCCCTATGGGGGAGATCCATCATTCCACAGTTCTCCTGCATAAGGCGAAACTCTAGAAAGGAGCTCTCCGGGCGAATTCGCCCACCTGTTTTCTCATGGTTCCCATTAATTTCATTAAAATCGCCTGTCATCAGCCAGGCCTGTGAACGGTTGGTACCAATTCGAGTTAATCGTTCCCACACTAGATGTCTATGTTGCACAACAGGGTCCCCATAAACAAAAGATATATATATATATATTATCATCAATGGTAGCCATTACATCAATGATTCGATTATTCGCAAAAAGAACTTGAACATTAAATTTTGCTAATGCAAACAATGCTAAGCCTCCACTACGGCCCGTAGGCTCAACAGTAAATAAAAAGTCGTAACCAAGATGAGCATGTAGGTCTTGGATGAAAGGTCTCTCATTCTTAGTTTCCATCAAGAACATTATCCCTGGGAGAAATTTTTGTCGAATCTCCCTTAGGTGTCGAATTGCAAGTTAACTTATGCGCCCTGACAATTCCAACTCAGGATCATACTAAGGATCTGCCGGCGGCTCCTCCTCTGCTGCTGACTCAATATGTTCCTCAGTATCTTTCTCCATCACAAGAGCCGTCCCTGAGGCGGACGAATTATGCTAGAAAAACTCTGTAATCGTCCGCACATTGGACGATATCTTCAAGCCTTCATTCGGTTTAGTAAACCGTTTTTGCCGTGAACCACTAAGCCTTGGTTGGTGCATAATTTTCTTCTTTGGTAAGAGGGAAGCCTTGTCTGGTCCGAGTCTACTAGAAACCGGTTTACCCCTCTGTCCTCCTCTCTCATCTTCAGCCCTATCCTTCACGTCTGCTGACATCATCTCACGAAGCGGTGATATCACTTCGCCCAGCTCCAAAGGGCTCACCAAACGTTTCAAACCCAGCTCCGATTTCTCCGTACCCAGCTACGTTGCTCTATGCCCAGCCGGCATCGTCTTCACCGACCCCGAGCCAGTCATCCGCTCACTTCTCTGCTGAGCTTCTCGAGAATCGCGCAGGGTGCTCCCAAAGGGATTTTGGGACCTCTTGTAGACGGCCAATCACAGGTTCCGTCGCTGCTATGGATATTCACTAATATATGGATATTCATTCAAATTATATATTTGTTACTATGATATTTTGGTGAGAAATAAGGCATGAGTAATTTATTTATTCGAGTGATCATATTTAAAACAACATCAAATTCAAATACACTATATAATGTATATTTCCATTTTTATATAAAATATTTTTGTTTCTAAATAGACATAAAATAATTCATGGTGGAAAATAGAAATTTAATAATTTAATCATTGGTGAATATAAATATGGTATCATAAACATATGTTTGAATCTTATATTGTGAATAAATACTTATAGATACTAAAACTGGGGTATCTAGCTCTGGTGGTAAAGGGCTCACAGCTGTGAGTACCACCACCTGGGTTCGATTCTTGGCCACTGCGGAATTTACTTATAGGCTGCAACACTTCAGGAAACGACATGTGGACCTCTGTTCTGTCGGATCACTGATAGCTAACACATGACTAGTGTGAACGAACTGATAGCTAACACGTGTACTCTTGCTCTATCGAAGAAGTTGGGATACATGGGTTATAAAAAAAAAGTTATAGATACTAATATTAAACTATTGAAAAGTAAATATTCATTTTTGTTTAAGCTTTTGTTCAAATGAACATTTGTTCATATTGAAGTGGTCCTAATTAAATGGAAACTAAAGATTACCACTTAAGAGTGACCAAATGTTCAACTAAGAATGAATGACATTTAACTCTATAAAAAATTTAAATTTAAGTAACATATTCAAATCATAAACATACAAAAAATTGTTGTACACTCATTTTAATATGAGTATTTGTGCGATGGTAAAATAGTGTATTCATAACAGAACACTGAAGCTTAAGAACTTCCAAATAAAATTGAACACATGTATGTTTCTACAATGACAAAACAATTATATGAAAATTTCAGCGAAATGTAGTTTAATTTTAGGAAAAAATCATTGCCCAAGCCTAAGAAATAAGCTGCTTTCACATTCTTTGTAATCCATAAGATAGCAAATGAAGCTTTAGTAAAAGACATCAATATTATCCAATATTGTTGATATTCTTTTTGCAATTAAATGTATTATTTGGTTTTAAATCTTGATTATCATATTCACTACATACAAAATATAAGCTCCCCAAATTCATCGTAATATATAAGATTTTAAACTAATTTGACCTAAAACGAAATTTTAACAAGTAACCTAGCTAATGATAAAACTCTAAACTTATAATCAAACACTTCACATGAAAGATGGAAATCAACTAGCAGTTATATTCAGGACATATATCATCAATATGGACAGAAAAAAATTGATTACAAATCAAACTTTGTCGCAATGTAATATTCTCTTACTTAACAAATTGTGGATCAAAATATTGTATAACCTCACAAGATATTCTTTTAAATGGTCACTTTTAAGGGAAATATACATACAACAAATGGGAAAATTAATAAAGACTTGGACATGGTAAATATACGCTAAGCAACAATAATGTTTCTTTAACTCAATTTCAACAAAATTAATAGTTGGAAAATGGGTATCAACCCTCAATTCTTTTTTCTTTTCAACCCTTACGTAGACATGACTATCTTAGAGTCAGTTCAATAAGCATGTAAGTTTTGTTTCCTAGAAGTTCAACCATGAAAAAAAATTTGATGTTGTTAAAATAAAATATTTTATATTTTCATCAAGAAACAATTTGATGTTGTCAAAACTATGAAAAATAAGTAGCCAATTATTTGTGAATTATAAAAATCTCATTTTTACTCACTTATTGGAATGCTAATTTTAAATTGAATTTGTTGAAAATTGAATATTATCCAAAATTAGTTTAATATTCCAATAATTTGTTTATCTTTCCCTCATGAAATAATTTCACTATATACTACTATTACATTTTAGGAACATAGTATGGAGTAGCAATTTAGTAATAGTTTTGTAATTAAATTACACTATAAAAAATGAAAATGGTGTCAAATAAGAATGATTATTATGTTTTGTATCTCTTTGCAAATGCAATCATACAATTTTTTTAATATAGTTAAAATATTGACCTAAAACCAAGTATTTACATGGGTTGATGATACGACTATAAACATATTCTCAAACACATAAATGAAAGATGGAAATCAACTGGCAGTTAAATTCATAACACTTCACCATATGGACATTCAGCTCTTGATTTCAAAGCAACTAGATCACAAGTTTAGGTTTTCTTACCTATCAGGTTGTGGATAAAAGTATTGTATAATTTAAGAGAAATATGGATAAGAAATCAAAACTTCAGCAAATTAAAGATATGCTAAAAATATATGTTAAACAAGAATATTTTTTCTTAAATTAACAGCTCATAAATGTTTATCAATCCTCAATTCTTTTCTTTTTCTTTTCGAAACATTAGTACATATGTATATTTTAGACTCATTTTTCTTCCTAGAAGTTCAGGAACGAAAATTTTTTTGTTGTCGTTCAAAACAAATATTGCAATATATTCACTGTGAAATACCTTCACATATTGAAAATTTTAAAAATAAAAAATAAATAAGAAGTCAATTCTTTGTGAAATAAAAAAAGCAACCTTTGTGTTGCCTCATCACTTGTTGGATTACTAATTATAAACTGAATTTCATGAAAACTGAACATTATCCAAAATTAGATTGTAACTATTTCAATAGTTTGTATATCTTTTTTCTCATAGAATAATTGAACTATATACTAGTATGAAGCAGAGCCGGACCATGAGTTTTTGTGGCCTAAAGCATACATAGATATGTGGCCTATAATACGTATTAACTTAATACGAAAAAAAATATTAAAAATCATTAAATAATTAATATAAAATTATAAATAGTCATTATAAATCAAATTAATATTAATTATGAAAAATAACTTTTCTAGCTTTTTTAAGCAAATTTATTCACTATCTTCTTGTAATCAAGTTCTTCGACCATCTCCTTTTCAATAGACATCATTGATAATTCATTCAACCTTTCTTGTAACTTTTTTCCTTACAAGATTAAAAAACAAATAGATCTAAAAGTATTAAAAACTATTTTTCATCCGAACCTTTCTTTCTCGCTTGAACTTTAGTCATGATGAAAACTCAGAACTCCTAAATTTATAAACCTCCGAGAATAATTTTTTTTTGTAAAAAAGGAATGAAACAATTTTGGAATCAAAATTTATGTAAAGCCAAAGGAAAAGAAACGATTCACAGTAAAAAAATTGATCCAAAAAGGAAAAAGTTGTTTAGAAAAGGAAGCAGAAAGCGTCCAATAGAGTAGGAAAAAATTACAGAAAATATAATGTAAAAAAAAGGAAAAGGAAAACATGTCAAGAAAAAGATTGAAAAAGAAAAAACTATTGTAATAAAAAAAATAAAACTGCTTTACTTATGGGCCAATTTCATAAATTTGTGGCTCTAAAATTTTGCTTCTTTTTTGGGGCCTGAAGCATAAGCTTCACCAGCTTCACAATTGGGCCGGGCCTAGTATGAAGTATATAAGTAGACGATATAGTAGCAGTTTAATACTGTTTTGGAGATTAAATTACACTTTAAAGGAATGAAAAATTAAGTCAAATAGAACTGATGATTAGGTTTTGTTTCTCGTTGCAAGTATTATCTTACAAACTTTTTAATATAGTAAAAATATTGACTTTAAATCATCATCGTCAACTATGAGATGTGTATCAATTTTCAACACTTTAGTAGACATGACTATTTTAGACTCAATTTTGTTGTCATGTAACTTTTCTTTCTTAGAAGTTCAACCACTAAAAACCATTTGTGGTCGTTCAAATAAAATATTGAATGCATTCACCGAGAAACACCTTCATGTGATTCAACTTCTATAAACTCGAAGAAATAAGAAGCCAACTCTTTGTGAACTAAAAATAATATCTATGTTGCTTCACCACTTGTTGAATTTACTAATTCTAAACTAAATTTCTTGAAGTTTTAACAATATCCAAATTGTGGTGTAGTTATTTCAATCATTTGTATATCTTTCTCTCATGGAACAATTGTACTATTATGGAAATTAAACTACACTATAAACGAATGAAAATTTATATTCAAAACCATCAAGTATTTAAATATAATAATGTAACCATGTAACTGCGTGACCAGCATGACCGCGTAACCAGCGTAAGCGCATAACCAGCGTAAACACGTAACCAACATAACCATATAACCAATGTAATCGCGTAACTTGCGTAACCCAGTGTTGGAAACTTCAATCATTGTTCGTTTATGCGCCGCAACATATCATCACAATTTATATTCAAAACCATCGAGTATTTAAATATAAGAATGAACTTAAACAACCTAACATAAATGTATATACCTATATAAATATATCATCATACTTAGATTCAAACCTTTTTATGTCCAAATATTATATTTGTCTTTAAAATCCTAACATCCGTATTATATATATATATATATATATATATATATATATAAATATTATAATTAGTTTTAAGCATCATCACATATTCAAAAGGTTATCCTTATCTCTGATAACCTATAATTCATATTACACCTGCATAAATATATATATATATATATCACCTATGTCAACTTAAACCTCATCATATAGAGATTTAGTGAATGTCTTTAATAACCTGTAAATTATGTATATGCCTACTTCTTACATACTCCATAATTTACATTCATAACTAGATAAAAATATTGACAATGAAAAAACTGCACATCTAATTTTTAATAAATTTATATATTATATCCTCATATATTTATCAACATATATTTAGTTTAGAAAGATCTTCAGAATTTATCCCTTTAGTTCTATGTTACATTCATAGGCTAGAATGCTATATATATATATATATATATATATATATATATATATATATCTATATATATATATATAAATATGTAATATTGAAGTAGTAGTTAGCTTTTATAATCCACATGATAAGTAACACAATATCAATAATCAAAACTACGAATTTCTATTTAGAAATATTTAATCCAAACTTTTTACAAGTATGTTTAATCAGATTTATGTGACTTGCATATTCGCTGTCACAACTGATCGATTTCTTAAACTACCCTAACTCACATGCAACAACTGTCGCACTCTATTTATTCATTCACCGGAATAATATCTCAAAACCAACACTAATTCTCTCAATTATGATGTATTTAACTCTTCAAGTCGTGCCCTAACCTCTTGCTGGGCAACCCCTTTTATACCCAAAAAACCAATCTTCAAAAACAGGAAAATCTTCACTTTTTCCTTTTCTTCGAAGATTTTCTTTTCAAAACTTGTCGATTTTCTTTTTTTATCAACAAGCAAATCTTCAGTTGATAGCAGCTTATCTCTTCAACGGATTTTTCCACGTCATTACTAAGATTCTATGTCAATCTCTTTCTTCCTATCAGAATTCGTCCACTTGTGTGTCACACAAGTTTCTTCTGTCGCACTAACTCAAAATCCATGTTTCTTCAATCTCCCCCCCCCCTTTTCATGTGCATGTGAACATCCGTGATTCTTCTATCTCCCTCTCTTTATGTGCATGTGACAACTCAAACCTCTGAGATTCTTCGGTCTCCCCATGCTTGAGTGTGCATATATATATATATATTAAGATTCATCCCTTCTCTTTAAATAAATTTAAGTCGGCTAAATAAAAAGATATTAAATATGAAAAATATAAAATTAAAATGAGATGATCAAATATCGATAAAAGTAAAACCATAACCAGTCCAACAAAACAACAAAACTATAATTAAAACAGAAATTACAACACAGCGAACATAAATTGTAATAAGAAGTTCTTGTAGTAAGAAGTTCTAAGGGAAAAACATATTATTGGTATGATTTGGACCACTGATAGGGGCGATATTGCTTGACCTGACACCATCCAATGCGGTAGAGGAATCACTTGACAAACTTTGTTGGTAACGATGGTTATCATACATCGATGAAACATTCATTTGTTCATTCATATAACTCATTTGCTCAGGATAGCTTATAGTCTCCATAAACCTTGGTTGTTGGTTTTGACTGTGACTTAGATTGTGGTTCGAGTAATGAGGATGTTGGTACAGTCCAACATATGGATTTGCCATTTGTTGTTGGTGAAAGGAGTTAAGGAAATTTGTGATAGCCGGTGTAGATGAAGGAAAACTCACCCCAGTTTGAGCAGTTGTAAGTGTCACAGCCGCCATCTCACCAATCCCTTCGGAAGAAGCTGCAATAGCATTAGAAGACTCTCCGATCTCCATACCAGAATTTTGCAAAATGTCACTCCTGCGATTAAGATTTGTCTCATATTGTTTGATCAAATAACCTAAGTCATTAAGATCCATAATATTTAGTTGAAACATCCCCTTATTTCCGCGCAAATATTGATGCATGACTTCTCTCATCTCTATCTCCCGGTTTTCCTTCCTTAGTGTCTTAACATGCTTATATGCTTTTGTGATTCTTTGTCTCGTAAAAGACTCTTGATCCACCATCTTTTTTTGTTTCTCGATCTCTGGTAACGCCTTAAATTCTGAGATTACGCTATGCACACCCGAATTTGATGGCCACACGACAGGATTAGGATCATATGGACTATAAATAATTGCACCTGCATTAATACCACATAGAGTTGAAAGTTCATTCGCTTTCTTCAGCAAACCTTTTTTTCTTTTATTATAAGCTGCTTTTCTTGAGGAATCATTGGAAATGTAAGCAAGTTCCACCTTCTTCCTTGTCATGTTGGAGAATACTTTTTTCTCTTGTTTTGTGTTTGTATGTAATGGTTTGAGTTAGTGTATGTGTTATAATATATAGTGGTGAAAAAGGTACAAAGATTTATTTCTTTTAAATATGTGCATTTATTTTGATCATAGCTAGTCATAATAATATAATAATATTTCATACTATTACCTAACTCAATTTTTTAAATAGGTCAAACTTTATATTTAATATGTCTGTAATTACTTTTCCTTAATTGAAAGTTTGTATGAAATTCATTGACTTTTAAATTAAAAAATAAACAAAACATTATAGAAATAATTCTCTTAGTCATAGTCATATATTTTGTCCATTTTTCATAAGTTAACATTTAATATCTACAATAATCTCTATAGTATTATTTAAGGATCACTTTTA
>OVAU01000865.1:0-17349 GCA_900406315.1 Biscutella laevigata subsp. laevigata
GATAACTCGGGAGCAGACGTCATTCTTGGAATGCTTCCTCTAGCCCGAGAGTTTCTCCGTCGTGGAACTGAAGTATGTATCTCTCCCTAGATCTTTCACTTACAGGCCAAATGATTTCTTCGTTGAAATTAGTTGTGGAAACATTAAACAAGTTGTTATTATGATTCTCTCAGGTTGTTCTAGTGGCAAACTCTCTTCCTGCTCTTAATGATGTGACTGCTATGGAACTCCCTGATATAGTCGCCGGAGCTGCTAAGGTTTTGTCGGTTTAACTTTTGATTCAGTGGTTGTAGTTTTCATGTAACTAACTCATGTGTTCTGTCTTACTTTGAAGCACTGTGACATCCTGAGAAGGGCGGCAGAAATGGGAGGCTTACTTGTGGATGCTATGGTTAATCCAGGAGATGGGTCGAAGAGTGATTCAACTCCAGCACCATTGATGGTTGTTGAAAATGGATGTGGAAGTCCCTGCATCGACCTCAGACAAGTCAGCTCCGAGCTTGCAGCTGCTGCTAAAGACGCCGATCTTGTATCTACAGACACTTTTCTCTCATTTTTTACCTGAAAAGAGCTTCAAACGCACAGAAGGAGAGACAAGCTGATGTTTAATGATATTGCAGGTTGTGTTGGAAGGCATGGGAAGAGCACTTCATACCAACTTCAATGCTCGATTTAAATGCGAGGCTCTCAAGGTTTTAACCTCACTTTATAGAAAACTTGCTATTGAAACCTTTTCACTGAAACCTCCCCTTTTTCATTGGCAGCTAGCAATGGTGAAGAATCAGAGATTGGCTGAGAATTTGATAAAAGGAAACATATATGATTGTGTTTGCAGATACGAGCCTCCCTCTCAAATGTAATGCAACAGCCTTGTAACACTTGCTTAGTCTCAATAGTTTTTTTGGATTTGGCTCGATTTGACATTCCTCAGTATGTATTCAATATTTCGACTAAACTCTTACTGTAGTAAATGAACTTGAAGAAATCAAAATCACTTTTGCTAAAAGAACATTAAGGTTCAATTACATTTGAAGGAACAGTGAACTTCCTATTGCCACAACTCAGTCTGAAATTTTGGCGAGCAATTTCTCAACCATGATTCTTTGCTGCGTCCCACTTAGAGATTCAGAGTTCATCATAGCATTGGCCACGATGATGACTGTACGTGGAGCAGCTGCGTTAACCCAGACTCTGCCATTTAAACCAACAGCTATTTCGAATGAGAGTTTCTTTCCAAGAACTTCGAGGACAGGGCATGTTGGTGAACTTAACAACCTATAAGGAATTAGAAACTTAGATCTTTTTGAGTCAATAGAAGAGTAGGTAAGTATAGGAAAAAGTTTACATATCTCACATTCTTGAAAGACCAGTTGAGCTTTCAAACATGAAACCATCCTTTACGGGTCCAAATTCTGCAGCTTTCCCACTTGCTAATCACATAGGAACAAGAAACAATTAGTTTGAATGGATTTTACAACTACAAATAAGACAGCAGCAGTGTTAAGCCTTCTACGCTTACCATCGGTACAAGAAAGCTCGGGGTTCATTCCGGTATTTGTCTTAACCACCCGTAAGTAAAGCAGAGTGCCTACCTGTTAATTACATGAATCTTATATTAACTTCGTGAAACCAGCAAACTCATTCTAAAGGCGAATTCAAGAGGCTATCAGAAAGTTCATACTTCAAACTTGGGAATATTTCTTCTTGTTCCTCCTTCGAATGCAAGAACTGGCAAAAGCCCCAATTGAGGTCCTTTTATGTCTACCCAAAAGTTCTGCAATGCCATAACCAGCCAAAGAGAACAAATCAAGACCTAAAATGATCTTAGTTCGTGAACAAAGCCAAAGCTTAAACTGCAGTTTGTCGATAACAAGATGCTTGATCTTCAAAGATAAGCTATCAGAGGAATCTAAAAACAATAGGATTTCTAACAAAGTTCCAGAATCTCTACAACCAACAATTTCAAAGGACTTACATCTGCTTTAGAATCTACAACAATTCCAAGAACATGATCCTCAGGGCGAGGTATGTACTGCAAAAACCATAAGAAAAGAATCAACAACACAGAGATAGATAATGAACAAAGTAACCTTAACATTCCAATATGGTTACCAAACCAACGAGCTCACCCGTTTATGAGAACTTTCGACCCAAAACTTATTAGGCTTAGAATAACTAAATTTCCCAGCTCTCATGGCAGAGATTGCATCACCATCCTGAAAGAAAACAAAACACAAGTCAAGTCTCTATTGGCTTTGCCTTGCAGCTCGTGGAAGCTATTGAAACCAAGTTCCCACTGGATTGAAGATGAAACCTGGTGGAGGCCACTACCGAGCTTGATTGTCTGGTTAGTCATACTTGACAAATCAAGAACAACATCACCTGGAACCTGCAAACAGGAAAAACCCAATTATATTTTACTGTAACCAAATTGAATCGAAACCTTGAGGAAACGATTAAGGGTGTTTGTTTATATGGAAAAAGCAAGGAATACGAACGACAATCTGATCAATGAGGCTTGTGGGTGACACAGAAACTTTGAGATCCATCTTCTATCCTTGGCTATACTTGATTTGAGAGTACCAAAATCTGGAAAAGAAGTGAACCGATACAGAGGAAGTTGGATTTGAGTACAAAACCCTAATTAATGTAAAACCCTCTTCAAAGTTTACTCCTTGAGGCCGATGGTAACTCCGAAACGCTTAAACTCGAAACGATCCCATTCGAACCAGACCAGTTAAAAGCCCGAACCAAAAATTGATGTGATTGAGAATTTTAACCCAACTAAAAAATTCCGAATCGAACCAAATTTAACCAAAAACGATCTGAAATATGTTTGATTCGGTTTGTCAAACGGATTGAGTAACAATTTTAAAAAAATATATAAACTGATCTGAACCGGTTCAAGTCGCAGGCCTGATTCGTAAATAATCACTTGACATGGTTTTAGTTTTTATTTTATACGAAATTTTGAAATAAAATCGAATTATAAATGCTAGCAATTTTATTAGCGGTTGTATATAAAAAAAATGTTACATAATTCAATACTTGTGCGGGAGAAAAGGCGAAATTAGGGCGATTGGCGATTTCTAGGGTTTCAACAGATCCCAGGCGGCGCCTCCTCGACGGCTCCCCTCTCCGACGGGTTTTCTCGACGCTGCTCTCTCCGACCGGCCCCTCCGACTACTTTCGCTCTTCTCCACCATCTTGCTGACTATTCTCGGTATCTCGAGCCATGGCTAGAAGATTCTCGGCAGCTGAAAAGGGAAAGGCTCTTGCTCCTCCAGATGTGGATCCACCAAGGAAGGCTCGAGTCCGCGTTCCATCATTCGACAACTCGGATCTTATCAACCAGCATGCTCTTACTTTGATCGGGAGAGTGACTAACCCTAAGGTTCAACGGATCTGGTCACTGATTCCGTTCCTAGCGGACCTTTGGAAGACTTCCCCAAGACCAGTAGGTGCAGATTTGGGCAACGGTCTGTTTCAGTTCCAGTTCGCTTCAGAGGAAAGCTTACAGGCAGTTCTAGACGGAAGACCTTACCACTATGGAAGATGGATGGTGATCCTCCAGAGGTGGGAACCTACAACGGCAAAGTCCTTTCCTTCTCTAATTCCTTTCTGGATACGAGTCCAAGGTATTCCGATACACCTGTGGGATAAAGTTACTTTTCAAACCATTGGGGAAGATATTGGTTTCTTTGAGAAGGCAGAGATTACCACAACGTCTGCTAGAATGAGGGTTGAGATTGATGGGCTCCAACCTCTCATAGTTTCATCTCTGGTTGATTTTCATAACGGGGACCAAGTGGAAGCTACTCTTATCTATGAGAAGCTTGAGAAACATTGTTCGTTTTGCCTCCGTCTAGACCATGAACTAGAGGATTGCAGAGAAGCCAGGAAAAATGAGCTGCATAGCACACGAGCCCGAAGTGAGCAGTCAATGGCTACAGGGTGGAGGGCCTCTCGGCTCTCAAACAGGTCGAGGTTTTCAGACCCTGAACAGGATGCTCCTAGAGGTTTCATTGAACCAGCTAAGGGATCAGGGAAATCTAGCTTCTCCAGTGGGTATGGCTTCAGGTCTGACCTCAGATCACATCCCGTGGTTGAGGGGTCTAGAGAGAGATTGAACAGTTATCATATCCCTAAGAGCAGAGAGTTGGCTCAGAGGGAAAGGGACAGAGAGGCTTTTTCTCGTGATCCGAGCAGAGATATGGCTCGTGGGGATCAGAGGAGAGTTTCGACTCACACAGCTTTGAGCAGAGACTTGGCTCAGCATTTACCCTTTACCCAAGCTAGGGGTGAAAACCAGGCCAGAACTCGGGATTCGAGCAGAGACAAGGCTCATGGGAATCACAGCAAGACCCCTTCTCATAATTCCTTAAACAGAGGTTTGTCCCGAGAAGAGGCGGGAATTATCTGGCCACGGTCCTCTCGAGAACAGTGGAATACTAGAGGAGATAGAAATCAAGGGACCTGGGAATATCGTAGAAAAGGATCCCTTTCTTTGGCTGATAAACAAGAGACTTTGGGTTCTTCCCTTAGTAGAAGCAGAACTCACGACAGAATGCTCCGCACCTCACAAGACAGACAAGAACCGACAAGAGAAGCAGTTGAAGAAGCTCTTGGGGAAGTGCGGGCGGTAATGCACCAGTACTCCAACTGTGCAGATCCTACGGAGAGTGCAGCCCGCAAAGAGAGATACAGACTGGCGGAGGAACAAGGTCAAGTCCTAGAACTGGCTATTAGCGTTGCTCGGCCCGAACCTCATATCTCCCCAGAAAGAACCATTCTGGAAGTGCAGAACGAAGAGAACCGTGAGGATGTGGTGACCCCACCACCTCGCTGCTCAGCTATCCTCCGCTTGGGACCTGTAGCAACGGGAGGCACAACAAATGTTATCAAACGAAGATACTCTAGGAGAGTCTCGGCTAAAAATAAGGAGAAGGGCCCACAGCTGAGGAGGAAATCTTTGTCCGGGTCACTTAATATGGCTGTCTCAAACTCGCGGAAAAGGAAGATCCATATGATCCAAGCTTCCCCTAAGAGAAGACACGGGGTGACGACCGAAGGTGAAGCAGGTACATCAAGGGTTGTACCTCCAGAGAACCAAAATGCGCGACGATCACGTGATACCCGTGCATCGGAAGATCCATCTACAAGGGATTCAGACAGACCAGCGATCCGAAAAAGCATGGATTTTCGGGTCTCACCAAACAAAACCCCTTAGTCGTGGCATGCTGGAACTGTCAGGGGTTGAGGAATCCCTTGACAGTCCAGCGAATAAAAGAGATGCGGCGATCGCTGTATCCGGATATCTTTTTCCTCTCGGAGACGATGAATGCAGACGAAGTGGTCCTCCAAACTGTGGAGGGACTGGGATATGAGAATCA
Organism: Biscutella laevigata subsp. laevigata; assembly: GCA_900406315.1. Taxonomy (NCBI): domain Eukaryota; kingdom Viridiplantae; phylum Streptophyta; class Magnoliopsida; order Brassicales; family Brassicaceae; genus Biscutella; species Biscutella laevigata. The sequence goes on from OVAU01000865.1 coordinate 5,394, forward strand.
CAAGTTAGTTCCCCCGGTGGGTCATGGAGGGGGTTTAGCTTTACTTTGGAAGTCTAATCTGAATTTAGAAGTGATATCTTCTTGTAATAACTATGTTGACACTAAAATTTGGTATGAAGATTATTGTTTCTATTCCACCTTCTTATATGCGGATCCAACGAAAGGAAAGAGAAAGAAACTGTGGGAAACTCTTTCATCTCTAGCGCAAAACCGAGATGAACCTTGGTTTGTCTCGGGAGATTTCAATGACATACTCGATCAATCAGAAAAATTGGGGGGAAATTTGCGACCGGAAGCCTCCTTCGGGGATTTCAGGAATTTTGTCGCTCAAACTGATCTATATGACCTGTGTCACTCAGGAGATTGCCTTTCGTGGCGAGGGATGAGAAGAGAATATGTGGTCCGTTGTCGTTTGGACCGAGCTATGATGAATAGTAAACTGGTGGGAAAGTTTCCTTTAGCTAGATGCTCTTACCTCAAGTTTCAAGGATCCGACCATAAACCGATTGTATCCTTCTTCACACCGGATAGGAAGAAAAGAAGAGGTATTTTCCGTTTTGATCGCCGACTGATTGGCAATGAGGAAGCGAATCGAGTAATCTCAGAAAGTTGGAGGTCATCGACACCAAGATCTGTAACTCAACGAATTGCATCAGTTAGAGCAGCAATAGTTGTTTGGAGTCGAGAGCAGAATCTGAACAGCAAGATCAAGATTGGCAAACTCCAATCGGAACTAGATGTAGCCATGTCTAATCCGATAAATGATGAAGCGCTTATCCGAGATATCAATGAAAAGCTAACTTTGGCTTTTAAAGAGGAGGAAGAGTTTTGGCGACAAAGAAGCAGAGTTTTATGGCTCCAGATGGGAGATAAAAATACTGGCTACTTCCATGCCTCTACAAAAGGAAGAAGAGCAGTAAATGGAATAACAGTTTTGGAGGATGAGAACGGAAGAGAGACTTTGGGGGAGGGAAACATAGCCATCCTCATCTCCAAGTACTTCGAAACCCTTTTCAAGTCAGAGGATAAAGGGAGGGATAGAATCCTACAGAAAGCTCTGGAACCTAAGATTTCAAGGGAGACAAATGAAAAACTAATCGAGATCCCTGAGGCTAAAGAAATTAGAGAGGCTCTTTTCGCTATCCATCCAGATAAGGCACCAGGACCGGATGGATTCTCGGCAGGTTTCTTTCAAGCTCACTGGAACACAATCAAAACAGAGATAGTTCGGGAGGTACAAGGCTTCTTCCAATCAAGCAGCTTGCCAAACCATATCAACGAGACCTTTATCAGACTTATACCGAAGAACTCTTCAGCAAAAAGAGTTGGAGACTATCGCCCTATAGCTCTTTGCAACGTCTACTACAAAATCTTCTCAAAGATACTAGCAAGAAGGCTTCAACCCATCCTCCCCGAGATCATCTCCGAGAACCAATCTGCCTTTGTGGCAAAGAGAGCCATTGCTGATAATGTGATGATCACACACGAGATCCTTCACTATTTAAAGACCTCGGGAGCCGCAAAGCATTGTTATATGGCCGTTAAAACGGATATGAGCAAGGCTTACGATCGCTTGGAATGGGGTTTTGTAAAGGGAGTCCTAGAGAGATTGGGATTCCACTCGAAGTGGATCAACTGGATTCTTAGCTGCATTTCTTCGGTCTCTTATTCAGTCATTTTGAATGGATCGAGCCATGGAAGAATCATACCTCAGAGAGGACTGCGCCAAGGCGATCCATTATCTCCTTATATCTTCATCTTGTGTAGTGAAGTTCTATCTGGATTGTGCTCTAGAGCTATGAGAGATGGGAAGCTCACGGGGGTTAAAATAGCACGAGGAAGCCCACGGATTAACCACCTCCTCTTTGCCGATGATACGATGTTTTTCTGCAAAGCGAACCGCAAGTCCTGCCGACAACTTAACCTGATTTTGCAGCAGTATGGAGAGGCGTCTGGACAAAGTATCAACACTCTTAAATCCTCTATTTCTTTCGCAAAACGCACCTCAGCTGAGGTGCGAGAGATGGTAAAGCGTGAGCTGAATATTACGGCGGAGGGAGGCATTGGAAAGTACCTCGGCCTTCCGGAGCATTTTGGAAGAAGGAAGCGTGATCTGTTCAACTCTATTATAGACCGCTTGAAACTGAGAACAGCCAGTTGGGCAACGAGATACCTTACGCCGGCTGGAAGACTCATTATGCTAAAGAGTGTCTTGGCTGCAATGCCTTCCTACGCTATGTCATGCTTCAAGCTACCGACATCTTTATGTAAGAGAATCCAATCAATTATGACTCGGTTCTGGTGGGATAATAAAGAAGGGGACAGGAAAATGGCATGGATCTCCTGGGAAAAGCTTGCACATTCTAAACGAAATGGAGGACTTGGTTTTCGTGATATCCAAAACTTCAACGATGCGTTATTAGCTAAATTAAGCTGGAGAATCTTGAAAAATCCAAATAGCTTGATTGGGAAAGTGCTGCTAGGGAAATATTGCCCCACTGGATCTTTCCTAGATTGCAAACAACAGTCGACATCGTCGCATGGATGGAGAGGTATTCTTTGCGGCAGAGATCTCCTCACCCCACACCTAGGTTGGGCGGTGGGAAATGGAACTCAGATTCATGTTTGGGACGATTTTTGGTTATCTACCTCAAATCAAGAGGCACCCATGGGACCTGCGAGAGAAGAGGATAAGAACCTCAAAGTGGCGGACCTCCTATTGACATCCTCAGGCGATTGGAACGAAGAAAAGATAAAGAATATGCTGCCGGAGGCCGCACACTCCATCCTGAGAATTAAACCTAGTACACGACAGGCTGCAGACAAACGAATCTGGTTAAAGCACCCTTCGGGTGAGTATTCCACTCGAACGGGGTACCATTCGAGAATGGTTCCGAAAGCAGAAGTTCAATCGAATCAGGTTACTCAAGTGGACTGGTTAAAAGATATTTGGAATATCAATGCGAACCCAAAGATAAAATTCTTCCTTTGGAAGGCAGCAAAGGGCACCCTACCGGTCGGAGAAAGACTCGCAGCTAGACGGATTAATATCCAACCGACTTGTCCAAGATGTGGAGGTGTAGAGACAATTACACACCTATTGTTCCATTGCCGGTTTGCGAGACAAGTATGGAGTGATGCCCCTTTCCATGCTCGTATTACTTTGAATTCGATGACCTCTTTTGAAGCGGGATGGAAAGGCCTTCGTGTTGTGAGGAGTCTTCCACCTATGGGACTGGCCAACGAACCGTTAGCTGCCTGGATTTGCTGGAACTTATGGCTAGCTAGGAATAAGCTGAAGTTTAGTGATGTGGCCTGGAACCCAAAAACAGTCCTAACCAAGGCGTGCATAGAAGCGAGGGAATGGAAGGCAGCCACAGACGGGAATCAGAACAAAAAACAGAGGCTAATATTGGAACCGGACACTGGGGCTATAGACACGGGGTTAGTGTGTCAAGTGGATGCAGCATGGGCAAAAGTAGAAGAAAAAGCCGGTTTTGGATGGGTGTATCGAACGCATTCGGGCAGAGTGATCTCAACACACTCGGACAATGCATCAAGAGTCAAGTCCCCTTTAGTCGCAGAAGGGATGGCTCTATTTCTAGCAATGGATCATGCAAAAGGTTTGGGAATTCAGGAAGTCACTTTCGAATCGGATTCACAGACTTTGATCAACACAATTGCAAAGGGGTCTTCTATTTCAGATCTTCACGGCATTCTTTCTGACATTGCCGAACTATCTCGAGTGTTTATTTCAGTCAAGTTTAATTTTATTCCCAGAGACTCAAATGCTCTGGCCGACAATGTAGCAAAACAAGCAATTCTCTAGTTTAATGAAATCTTTTCGAACAAAAAAAAAAAAAATTCAATACTTGTAGTTCCAATTTTTTTCTTTAATTCTTTACCTAATCATATATCCGCAAGAATTGAGCTTTAAGAACACAAGAAAGAGTAAATCCATGTTAAGGATAATGCAATACTTCGAATTATACAATACAAACATACTCAATTACACATGTCTTACCTTATGTACTCATCAAAAGGGTGTGGTCACATGTGTGTATATATCATCACGCAGCTTTCAACTATTTTGCTTTTTTCCCAAGAGACCAACCATTTAGAGATAGAATTCAACCAGTAGATAAAAATTAAAACAAATGGTAGTTCTCATTTTGTGAGCTCAGCTTAGCTCTATTCGCAGGTGGAAAGTCCCTATTATTTTACCTATATGTGCTATGTTTCTGTTGATGCTTCCTCTTTCTCATCACCATTTTCCTTATTCACATTTTCTGTCTTTGCCTCTTTCTGGAGAGCACGAAGCATTGTAGACTTCACCTGTTTTCTCAATTTGTCGTTCTCAACAAAGATATTAGCCAATATCTTCCTCAGCTCTTCCTCACCAGATTCGATGCTTAGTGATTTATCAATGCCCTGAGCAGCAGCGTTTTCATCAAACCCAGCAAGTAGCTGAGCCTGAAAATGGTCAGCATTGTCAAAACTTGTACAATAGCAAACCGTGAACAATAACCTAACTATCCTACACTATCAAATAACTTTATCATGACGCCATAATTCCTATTGGATGTGAATTAGAGATGTAGCGTTACCTCCTCAATCTGATTATCAGATACTGACAGCAAATGCAAAGCGTCTGATACTGTTGTAGAGTCCTCTACGAAGTTACCGTTTCCGTCCACTGGAAAATTCAAGTTGTGCTCTTTAAGTCTGTCGTGGAGAATTCTGCAGTCACTAAGCAGCTTTTTTCTAGTTGCTACCGCGTTCTCAAGCAGTGTTCTTTCCTGTTGGAGTAGTTTCTGAAAAGTGCAACACGTTGAACTCTCAGTTGTGTTGTCTCTCTTATATTTATAGATGCATAGTAAGAATCCAGAAAACGCATGGTGCTGTGAATATGAATAAAGGAATATATAATACTGTACGTGGTAGACATTACCTCGGCTTCAGCTTTATCTGTCAAAGATTGAGTCAGATTCTTTTCTAGTTCCACATGAGAACGCCTCAGAGTCTTGACCTCTTTGACAAGTACTTTAATATCTGCTTTTGATTTTGACTCTAATTCTTCATATCGCCTAGAGAGATCATCCAGTTGTTGTTTTCTTACATCCAATTCTTCCGACAAAACATGTCTCTCCGAAATAGTTGACTGTTCAGTGGGTTCTGTATGTGAGCTCCCATCCTGTTGTAATATTGCATCAGCGTGCTTCTCTAGTAGAGAAAGGTTATGCATGATCTATGCGAACCAGATTGGTTGCGAAAATTTGTATAGACATGGAAATAATTCAAGTCATACCTCTCTTGATTTTAATTTCATCTCCATCTGGTAAGATTTTTGTCTAAGTTCTTCCATATCCCACTGCATCTGAGTAAATCTTTCCCTCTCGGTCATAATAGCTTGCTCCAAGTTCTCTTTGCTTCTCTGCTTAGTAGTTTCAAGTTCCCCTTCTAGATCATTAACCTTGAGCAGTAAGAACAAGATTACGACAATGCCATTTAATCCAAAGTCCAAAGAAAAAAAGGGATAAGACACTAAGATTTAAGACCAGAAAATGAAAAAGGGGAGGGGGGGGATTCATGGTTACTTTTCTTTTGTACCTTTTTGTTCAGGTATTCCTTCACCGCTATCTCTTGATTTAGTCTTGCTATAAGATCCTCCATATCTGTTTTTGCATTGACAAGTCTCTCATTCGTGGCTAACAGAATCCTGTTCAATTTATTACGCAGGTCCTGGGGAAGAACTATTTGTGCACTACCCTGCCTCTCCGGGTTACCAACAAGCCCAGTTCCAAAACATACCCCGGGACCTCGCTGTAGATCCAGGTGGCTATCACTGCTTGAACTTAGGAGACCAGATGTTGATGTCTCACCAGTTTGAACAACAAAACCGTCAGCACTCTCAACAGAAAGCTTTCTATCATGCATCACTGAGTGAGTTGATGATTCGGATTCAAAGAGAAGTCGTGAGCCATTGTTAGCAGGAAATACACCTTTAGAAGCATTTCCGTTATACAAATCCTTCCCCAGGATATTATTGACATATCTTGAGCGGACTTTATGTTTGGGAAAGTCTTCAAGTTGCTCTAGAATAGTTTGGCTCATTGAAAGTCCCTCGTCAATGTTGGACATGCTAAAGTTAACAAGCTTCTCAATTGGACTTGTTAAATCTTCATCATGAGTTAGATCTTCAGTACCAATTTCAGAAATGTCATCCTGTCCCAAACTTGGTGATCCGAGCTCAGAAGTTTCATAAGCAGTATCACTGCCATAGTCCGAAGTGAGAGAAGAATTGCCACCAACATGAAACAAGCTCAAACTTGGGTGAGACATGGGCGAGGAACTTGTGCTATTTCTATCATTATTGGAATCAGAAGCCGTATGATCTACATCTTGGCATGCTGAAAAGCAAGATCAAGTTAGACTTCAATGACACATAACATCATTTGTGAATGCACGGCCAAAGTGCAAAATGTAATTAACTTATACCAGATCTAGCAGCAGCTTCTAGTTCGAGAAAGGATGCAACTACGACACTTCTTGCCAATTCTATATCAGATAATAGCTTTGTTATCCACTCCTCAAGAGAGCACCTTCTCTGCAAAAAGGTCACAGCTATCACTTGTTAAGCAAAATGTTTGCCTGGATAACTGTAACATATTTTTTTAGAACATGGCTTTCCGTATATTTATACGCGTGAAGACTACCATTAATCTGCATCATCCGTACTTTATCTTGGTTGGGAGAGGTTAGGAGGAAGGGAAAAAAAAATAGTACAAAGCAGAAAAAAAATTGAGAGTAAGAGCGGTCACACAAGTGACCTCATTCAATTAGCCCCAGGAAAGAAATGCATACCTCTTCTAAAACTGTTCTGCTTTTCATACGCAATAGCCCTTTGGGAGGAGCTGATGGAAAAAATTTCTTGGGAAACACTCTTTTAAGCTGTAAGGAAAACATGAATGTGCATATGGGTAAAACACATGCACTTAAATCATAAATAAAAGATCTAGTTTAATAAAGTTGAGAAGTGAAAAAATGGAGAGTCAGATCGACGGATGTTCAGGGAGAACAAAAGCTTACATCTGTTAATAGCTTTAAAAAATCATTAAATCTTCTCAAAACTCCTCGCATTGTGGTAACACCTTCAGGGGATTGCACACTTACCTGAACCCTGTAAAACTGTTCCTCTAGAGTGTTATATATGTAAGCCAGTCACAACAATAAAACTCCGCAGCTTCCAAAATCAAGAAATTCAAACTCAGCTAGATAATGTAGGGAGTACAAGAAACATACATTCCATGGTTCATGTTGGAAGTTTGTTGATCCACAAATATACAAGATATGGTCAAGCTATGTAAATTTGCTACAAGAACTACAACTAGCCCTTACAAAAGATAAAAACTTAAAATTAGTTATATATATTACCACTACAGGGTCGGAATTTCTTGATTTTGGAAGGACAACCCACGAGGGTATTGTGACGCAATAACTCCAGCCGGATCGAGGATCATGAGGCCAAACAGTATCTCTACCATTCTGCAGAAAAGAACACAAAAATCTTAAATGCGTTGAACTCTTTAACTCTACATAGATGAAATTCAATTAAACGATACTTGTCAGTCTGCAGCTATCAAAAGAGTATAAACAAATATTAGTCACCCCAGATGCTCAAGAAAACATAATCTAACAAAACAGTTGAAAGGGTTTCTCGAGGGAGGTAAGGAAGTAACAGAATGCACGAACTGTACGAAGTAGCTTCAGCTAACTGTTAGGTATCTCACATTACTTAGGAGAGGGAACAAATAATGCATTGGATATGTTGGCATTACAGTTGCTATCCCCAATAGCTTGGGACTCAGAACAAAATCATCCACATTTATATCAGGTCCCAAAAGAATACAGCAGAAATAGTGAGAACAATGAAGAGGATGTACATCAGACTGTCGTACAATTCAAATTCAGACAAAAAAAGTACTCACCCATTTGCGCGGGGGAGGGCTCCAATCCATCCCCAAAGGAAGCGGTGACGTGCCGTCATGCCTATGCTTAGGCGGACTCCGTCTCTGCATCATCCACCTACCTCAATTTCTCTCTCTCTCCAGCTCTCGTAAACCGAATCTAATACGCCGATCAAAACCAATCGAAGAGGCGATCGAGCACTAATTTCCCGATCGATAAATCGGAAAATTACGCAAGAGTAAGAAGGTTTATGTAGATGGTCAGATCGAAGAGGAATTAAGGGAAAGAGAGAGAAAGCAGAAGATGGACCAGATGGCGTCTCTCAGGGTCTTCTCTACGTCTGGTTGAATTCCACGGACCACGGCGATAAACTGCGGTGTCGTCTACTTTAACGGAATAGCCGAGAGGATAACACGTGATTAAACGGAGGCGCGATGCACTACCGTGTATATATGTACGTACCGCGTATATGTATGAGATTCTGTTTAGTTGGGCTCAGTGTGGGCTTTGTTTTGTTGGGCTTAGCTAGCTCATTGTATAAATTTAGATATAAAAAATATAATATTATCATTATTATCTGAGTCGTTATCCAAAATTTAATTTTAAAATCTGCCGGAGGCGAAAAGGTCTCGACAATCCAGCTGAACTCAAGAGGAGAGAGAGAGAGAGATTCAATAATATTCACGCGGAATAAAAGGTGAAAAACCTATTGGGTCTTTATCTCTCCTCTCTGATTGATCTGGCGATTCCTCTGGTTGGCTTGGTTTCCGCGGGAAACCTTTTCCGTTGACCTTTCTCCCTCTGTTACGATTCGAGTTTATTAAACCGGTCGGAGATTGACGGAGATGGCGATTCTCTACGCACTCGTGGCACGTGGAACGGTGGTGCTTGCGGAATTCTCTTCAACGTCTACGAATGCGAGCACGATCGCTAAACAGATCCTGGAGAAGGTACCTGGGAACAACGATAGCAACGTATCGTATTCTCAGGATCGCTACGTTTTCCACGTTAAGCGGACCGATGGCCTCACCGTTCTCTGTATGGCTGAAGAAACCGCCGGAAGTACGTCCTCCATCTCCTCTATGTATTCTATTTGTTCGTGTGACATCTGAGATTAATATATTCCAGATCTTGAGCTCTTTCATTCTCTGACTATTTTTTAGGCAATTTCGATCTTTCGTTTCAATGGAATTCAAAGTCATAGACCTTTTTTTTGATTGATGGATCAATCAGATATTTATATCGTATAAGATCACTAATCAATTTCAGTTTAAAATCTTGTTTCCTGATGTATATATGCAATATGGGAATCAATTCTATCTTCTTGGTGGTGACAAGTGTTTATATGAGAAGAGATGTGAATTTCAAATTTAACTTTTTTAACTTTTAAATTTTCGGAAAAGAGTTTTATATATATATATGTTTCGTATGTCATTATCTCAGGGAGAATTCCTTTTGCCTTTCTGGAGGATATTCACCAGAGGTTCGTTCGGACTTATGGCCGGGCTGTGCATACAGCACAAGCTTATGCCATGAATGAGGAATTCTCAAGAGTTCTTAATCAGCAGATTGAGTATTACTCTAATGATCCTAATGCTGATAGAATTAATCGGATTAAGGGTGAAATGAGTCAGGTCTGATTTTCTCATTAAAAAAACTTAATTCTGCTTTTTGGTATTGAAAAGACTTGGTTCTGAATCTTGGCTTTACGGGTTTGTTTATTTGGTTTTGGACAGGTGAGGGACGTCATGATAGAGAACATTGACAAAGTTCTAGATAGAGGTGAACGACTTGAGCTTCTTGTCGACAAAACTGCCACTATGCAGGGAAATACATTCCGTTTCAGAAAGCAAGCTCGTCGTTTCAGAAGTACTGTTTGGTGGAGAAACTGCAAGCTCACGTATGTTTTCCTAAAATCATAAACCTTGAACATAGAACAATTTGCTCTCTTTTCATTGCAAACCGTATGCTAAAACTTCCGGCCTGAGAACATATTAAACTATCGCAAGTGACATGCTTTAGACATCCGAAATTAAGGAAAAATTGTTAGGTCAAGTATCAAAGAAATTAAGTAGATCTTTTTCAGGCCTTAGTTAACAATTTTTCCTAAAAGTGAGGATTTTTTTCTTGGATTTTCATGAATCTAAACATTGTTCGTAACCGTGTTTGTGTCTTCCAGGTTCCTTTTAATAATACTACTACTGGTGATCATATACATCTCCGTGGCCTTTGTCTGCCACGGGCCTACTCTACCATCTTGCATTTAAGTAAGTGCATCTGTCTCTTAAGAAATCCTGGTACTGTGTTTGCCGTGGTTTTATCTTCTCCCCTTCTGATTTCTGAACCTTCTGTTTCCTCGAGCTTTCTCATGTGGCTCAAAAACCTTATGTGTTTTCTACTCACCTATGTAAAGGCAATGTGAAAGCTCATTGCTTTGCTTTCCAAGCTGTGTGAAGTTTTGCTTGTCATCATATTTTATAAATTATATACGGAGTGAGAAAACGAACAGCTTTGTATTGTATGATATGTTCATACAAGTTTTGGAATCATGATGCTCTTTGTTTATGTGACTTCCTCTCGTATACCCACGTCAAGTTAAGCCCTTTGAAAATGGGAGTTTACATATGAGAATTATCAGTACCAAAGCACCTCCCTTGCAAATTCGCAAATCTATAGATCGTTTGAACAAGTCATTTAAAGTTGAATCCATAAGTTGATCATAAGTTGAAGCTTGAACAGAAGTCGATAAGTATTAGAAAAAGGAGAAAAAGACATAATGTTGTCATTAATTGCTGTCAATAAAGTATAGGTCACTTATTAAGGCCACAGGTACCTCACTCACCAACTTGACAATTTCTCATGCCACCTAATAATAACCAAAAATTGTATATTATATATTTTATGTGTTTTTATTTTAAAAAATCACACATAGAAATGTGATTCTAAAAGGTGCTAACCTTTCATTTTATGTGATTTATTTATTTTAAAATTTCACACATATAAATGTGATTCTAAAAGGTTTATTCTAAACTCAATGATTATTTTTTAATTCAAAAATCAAAAGAATATGTTGAAGAAACGAATAAACATAAATTCTAACATTCTTTGTTTTCTTGCCCAATTACAACATTAATGTTTAGTTGTCTCCCTCTTATGAAAAAAATAATTAAAAGGATATATGAAAATCTATTCTATTAAAACAGGGTTTATCTACTTAAAAAGTTATAATGGACTCTTTCATTAACTACTAGGCAAATAATTTATTAGAACAATATTTCATAATTATAAAAATAAAAATCACATAGGAACAAAAAAAAGTCACGTACAAACCTAAAAAAACTATTTTAAAATTTATTTTTTAAGATTGGATAATATGATAACTATAAGCGTAAATCTAAGAGAATATTCTTTATATTTACGTTTTCTCTATTTTATATTCAGTTTTTATTTTATTATTAAAATTTAAATCTAAACTTGATAATCACGTAAAAAGTAGAGAATTTTTATATTTATTTTTTTTCTTAAAATAATAATCAAAAACGAAAATATTGATTTCTATCAGTTATTATAAATGTGTATATATCATGATTTATATATTTTATTTGTAAGGCGCTAAAATAACTATATTATAAAATTTTAAATTCATCATTTTAAAATAAAATATACAATATATCTAACAAATTAGATCATATAATTCAAATATTAAATTTTAAAATAATAAACATATATTAAAATTATATATAGAACTAATATTAATATTAGCTATAAAAAAATCGACCCGCGAATAGCGCGGGGTCAACTCTAGTAAATATTATAATGGAGATGAAAAAATGTTAGAAATGACTATGAGTTTATTTTCTTATACCATGATAGTTTGATTGCAATATCGAAGTTTAATGTAAAAGAATCTTTCAAATAGCAAGAATATACCGACAAAAACAGAATGGTAAGAGCATGTCCATCAGGACATGTATTAAGTATCTGTGAT